>JAJTUV010003021.1:0-95226 GCA_021653895.1 Mastomys natalensis
CATCAGTGGGGGCAGGGAGGCAGCCTGTAACTCAGAGTCCTCCATCTGGAAGCATTGGGGCCAGGAGGTGTCACCAGATCAGTTCCTGTACAAGAAGGACAGATAGGTCCTCATGGCTGATGCAGATCAATGCGATTTCCTCTGCAGCAGTAATTAACCCCAGGCACCTTGCAGAAGCTTGCAATTTCAGGAGGATAACGCTGGCCACGTGAAGGGAGGTTAGCATTTTTTTTTTTTCTTGCTCGATCTCTGACGCAATCGGCGCACTTTTCAGAGCGTGTTCAGTTCCAACTAATACCATAAAAAAAAAAAAAAAAACACAAGTCGTAAACTCAGTCAGTCATCGGGCGGAGAACTGCAACTCCTCCGAAGACACAGGTGGTCAGAGGGTCTGAGATGCTGTTACAGGCATTGATGAGTAAGGTTGAGGCCTGGGTCCTGGCAGTCCCCCAAAATCACTATGCCAGTTAGACAATCACAGTGAAAAGCAGAAAAAGAAGATTTATCTAGGGAGGTCTCCTGAGAAGAGAAACAAAGAGATCCAGGAAATCTGAGTCCATCTTCAGGGTCCAGGTGAGGTTCAGGTTTACATAAAGGGCAAGAGAGTTATTCACAGGTAAGCAGGTCTGGCTAAGATGTGGTCCTGCCTGTTGGACACCCATCACAGACCGAGCTGTCCTGTGAGGTGGTCTTACGACGACTGGATGAAATCTCTTCCTGGAACATACGTTCCCTGTGTTCCTGGACCTGGGTTCCAGTTTTTTTTTCTTCTCCCAGCATGAGATTCCTGGGGAACTTTGAACAACTTGAGGAACTTCTTTAAGAGTCTAATAGCCAAAAGGAGGGGTACACATGACTCTTCAGAATGGCTTTCCTCCTGCCCAGATGGCTATAATGACATCTCTCCTTTGGCTAGAGAGAGCTAGGTGAAAGCCCATGGCTTCCATATCAGACCTACTTAGTGAGTCCTGTCCTCTCCTTCCCCTCGGATCCATCTAGCCTAGTGATCTGCCATTTCTTTTCTGTTCGTTGGTTAATTCATAGTGGCCTTCCTGGAAGGGAACACCAGTGTCCCTCCCTGAGCTGCAGTCACAGAATGACATGTCCTCTTGCTTCAAAGACTTAGAAGAGGCTAGGAGGTGTCTCCGTGGGTAAAAGGTCAGCCATGCAAGCCTAAGGACCACAGACCAGATCCTCAGCACTCACGTACAAAAGACAGGGTTTCTCTGTATAGCTGTGGCTGTCCTGGAACTCACTCTGTAGACCAGGCTGGCCTTGAACTCAGAAATCCACTGCCTCTGCCTCCCAAGTGCTGGGATTAAAGGCATGTACCACCACTGCCCGGCTTTGACTGGCACAATTTTAATTACAAAGTCTACAACCAATCAACCCACTGTCCCGGCCCGCACTGCTCCACACTGCCCCACGTTTGGGCACCAGGTGACCGGGCCATACTGCCCCATGTTTGGGGGCCAGGTGCTCCGGTTCATGGGGGTCAGTCAACAGGGTCTAGCAAGAGAGAGAGTGGGGAATGGAGGAGCAAAGAGACACAAATAATGGAGACAAGACAGAGAGTCTGTTCAAGTCCCGTTTATTGAAAGGAAATCCTGGGTATATATAAGCACAAGCAGGGGGAATGCAGCTGAAGACACTTTACCACATGTGCCTTGCAGCTGTGGGCACTAAATAACAAAACAAGATATGTGAGAAAAACAAGATGTTTATCAGGGTGTGCTCAGCTGTTGTGGGCTGTTGAAAACAAGTCTCTTGTCAGGGTATATGGCCCGAGATGGCTGCAAAGATGATAGCCGCTTTCTGCTAGGAGTCGGCTCCCAACAGCCCACCAGTCCCAGTGGATACATCTACGAAACAACTCCTGCACCCAAGGCTTAGGGAACATTACAGAAGACGGGGACAGAAAGTCTAGTCTGTAAGGGCCACTGATCAGAGTCTAGTCAGTGGGATTGGGTCTCCTAGGAATTCCAGCATCTACACTCATCATCTCACCAACATGACTGCATAGACATGAGCTGGACAAGGAGGACACTAGTGACCGTGACAGACTGGGTGGGGAAAAGATCTTAGGGTCTCAACCCTACATAAAGAACTAAAGTCAACCGAGGAAGCTGGGAGTGGAGAGGTCTTCCCAGGGAAGAGGACACAGATTGGTTGTCCAGCGTCAAACAGTCAGCCTGAAAACATGCATACAGGCAACATTATACAGACTGGACAGGTTATGTGTATACATATATACACATAGCTGCATGCAATGGCAGTTAATTTAAAGGGGGGGGGCATGAATTCAAAGAAGAGTGGGAAGGGCACGCATGGGAAGGTTTGGAGGGAGGAAAGGGGAGGGAGAGATGTAATTATACCATAATCTCAAACAAATGTAAAGGTTTTATCTAGTCGAAACAAACCAGGAGGCTTCACACATAACTCTATAATTTCTAGTTTCAGCCTCATTTTGTGTATTATGGTGTGAATGTAGTGTTTTTCCACTCCCCCCCCCCGCCCCCCCACAAGCTCATGTGTTAGGTCTTGGTCCCCAGCTGGTGGTGATAGCCTGAGACACTGTGGAATCTTTGGCATTGTGGTTTAGCTAGTACAAGTGTGTCATTGGAGGCAGGCATCCAAGGTGATATCCATCTCTGGTTCCAGGTGGGTCTGTCTGCTTCTTGATCCTCTAAGATGTGAACAAGCCACGCCACAAGCTGCCGCCGCCAGAGATGGAGCTTCCCCAGCCTCATGCCTTCCTGACCATCATAGACCCTATACCCTGAAACTGTGAGCCAAAATAAAATCTTCCTTTAAGTTGCACTCTTCCAAGTGTTGCTTCTTACCACATCAAAATAATGAATTTATATGCTCTTGTCATGAAGGCAGGCTGGGCTTCACATGGAGGTTCTCTTGGTCCAGCATGTCAAATATTGAGTGTTGTGATTACAAGCAACATGTGTATGGATTAATTCCTGACATGCTTTTTAAAAGATTTATCCTGTGTGTGTGTGTGTGTGTGTGAATATGTGTTGTGCCATGTGTGTGAATGTGTATATGCTGTGTATGTGTGCCATGTGTGTGAATGTATGTGTATTCCATATGTGTGAATGTGAGCGTGTATATATGCCATATGTGTATGTATGCCATGTATGTGTGTGAGTGTGTGTTTTTATGTATGTGCATATATGCCGTGTGTATCTGTACGTATGTGTATATGTGTGTATGTGTGTGCCACATATGTGAGTGTGTGTTGGTATGTATGTGTGCCATATGTGTCATGTGTGTGCACATGCATGTCATGTGTGTGAGTGCCCACAGAGCCCAGGAGAGGACTTTGGAACATCTGGAGCTGGTGTAACAGGTGGCTGTGAGTCTCCCCGTACATAGTAACCAAACTTTCATCCTTGGAAAAGCAGCAAGTCCTCTTAGCCACTGGTCCATCTGGCATTCTCAAACCAACAGCTAAGCCCTTGAGACTTTTTTTTTTTTTTTTCTTTTTTTTTGGTTTCGAGACAGGGTTCTCTGTGTAGCCGGGCTGTCCTGGAACTCACTCTGTAGACCAGGCTGGCTCGAACTCAGAAATCGCCTGCCTCTGCCTCCCAGTGCTGGATTAAAGCGTGCGCCACCACCGCCGGCAGCCCTTGAGACTTGATGATAACAGTCCTATCAGCATTGTCAGGATCCTCAGTCACACGCACTGCCATTTTGTCTGGTGGAACCAGTAGCAACAGCCAGCCCACTGACTCAGAGCTCCAGGTTCGGCCCCTCCCGATCTGGCCTTTCAATTCTTCTGATCTCACCACAGGCTAGATCATCCCCTTCTTGTAACAATAGCAAAAGTACCGAAAGTTTTCACCGCAACTGTCTTCTCCATTTCTGTTTCAGGGTCTCCCTTCCTGTCCCATCCTATCTACTTCCTATCACCATGCAGGTTACCCCTCCTCTACAGCCAGGCTGACCCTAAGGCTTGTCCTCCTGTCCACAGCTTCCTTCCAGATGTCTCCTAGAATTCCTGGCTCAGATGCTTGCTGGTGCACACACAGATGCTTGCTGGTGCACACACAGATGCTGCCACTTAGCAGAATTTCCTCACTGCTCAGATTGACAAACGGAAAATGTGACTGTCAAGGATTACACACGGCCGAGACTGGGACCCAGGCAGCAGGGAAGAGGGGGGTTTCTCACCCACCCACGTGCTCTTGGTGAGAAGCCGTCTCCCATGTGCTCTGGGGTAGCACCACCATGTGCTTAAGGAGTCATCTTTCTGACTGGCTGATTGATTACTAAAATACTTGGCTCTTGAACGAGGTGGTTTTCACTCAGCTGAGCAAATTCTCTGTATTCTTCTTAGTCTCTGGAGCTCAGATAAAGGGGAACCTCGATATTACCAGAAAGCTTTTAGTGTCAGAGAACCTTGGGGTGAGAGGAGGGATGTGTCTGTGTGCAGAAGAAGGGGCTAAAAGCAGGAACAGGGAGGGTGGATTTCTTTTTATCTGAAACAGAGATAGGTATACTCTTACCCACCTGTCATAGCTGGCCCGAAACCTGTCTTTATATATAAAGTTTTTCTAGAACTTGTTTGTGTGTTGTCAATGGCTGCTTTTGTGTTGTAAAGGGAGTTGAATTGGTGCCACAGAAACAATACGGCATGTCAAATCTAAAATCTTTACTATCTTTACAGAAAAATGTTTTCTGGGGGCTGCAGAGATGGCTCAGCAATGAAGAGCAATTGCTGCTCTCCCAGAAGACCTGAGACCTGGCCTGGGACCATAATACTCGAGACACTGAGGCAGGAGGTTTGTTGTGAGTTCAAGACCAGTTGAGCCACATATTGAGTTTGAGGCTATGCTGGGCTATAGGGAGGGACTCTGTCACATACACACACACCCCTTGGTCACACATCCCAATGTATTACTTCCTGTCTATAATGGCCTAGGTTGGTCTCTTTACCATATGTCATATTGAACTTTTCTACCTCATAGCGCTGTAAGGTTCAGGAAACTTCAGAGATGGCGCTCAGCTGGAGGAAGTAGGATGCAGACAGATGCTCTCTGAGGGTTCTGTTTATTGCCTGGCCTGGCTTCTCTCTCCAGCCTTTCCTGTTGCTTTCTGGTTGTTGGAGATGTATCGAGCTTTCGGGGAGCTCCTGTCATCATAGATGGCAGCCTAGCTTCCACACCTTCCCCTCCATGTTGGACTATAGCCCCTTAAACCAGGAAACCCAAATAAATCCTTAAGTTGTTTCTGTCAGGATTCCGACAAAAAAAAAATATGTGAGAGAAGTGACTAATGTGTGACTGAGACATGGCTGGCCCAGTGGGAAAGTGTGTACTTAGCATGTGTGAAGCCCTGGCTTTCACTCTACACACTATATAAAATGGAGCATGGAGGCACATGCCTGTAACCCCAGGGCTCAGGAGTAAAGGCAGGAGGGTCAGAAGTTCAAGGTTATCCTTAGCTACATAGCAATTTTGATACTGGCCTGGGTTACAAGAAACCCAAGGTATGGGTGGGAGCGGGATATATATAGTAGGTATAGAGAGTGTCATTTTCGAGGGGAGTCACATCTAGCAAGGTTTGGACTCAGGATTGTGATGGTCAGCAGATGGTAGAGGCTGTACTGCTAATACTAAGCTCCACAGCAGGAAGAATTCTGTGCACAGCTCCTCCTGCAGACTTTGTTCTTGCTCAGTCTGGTGTGATGTTATCTGTCCTGTAGAGGCTGGAAACTCCCAGGATATAGCCGGCATACCTGACTAATGATGGCAGCCTGGCTCATGGAAGTGACTCAGGGAAAAGCATTTGCAGAGAATGATGCCAGCCTCAACATCAAGCTACTGTTATACTCAAAGAAGGTGCAGCCTGCTGATGGTAGGGGGGCAGAATTTCAGAGTCTTGGTCACAGCTGTAGGTTTGCCTCTGGGGTTCAGCATGTGTGTGTTCAGGGGGCTGTGTGTGCTGTTTACAAGCCCCATTCTTAGCTCAGTGTGCACATTTCTCTTTGGTCACTTTGTATGCCTTTATTGTCACTAAGTTTTTCAAACAAACGAACATGCTAGGTAGTGATGCTTCATGCCTTTAATCTCAGTACTCGGGAGGCAGAGATAGGCGGATCTCTGACTTTGAGGGCAGCCTCGTCTATAGAATGAGTTTCAGGACAGCCAGAGCTACACAGAGAAACCCTGCCTCGAGAAACAAAACAAAACAAAAACAAACAAAAAACCCCCCTTATGTATGGTTTAATGCTACACAGAGAAACCCTGCCTGGAAAAACAAAACAAAACAAAACAAACAAACAAACAAACAAACAAAAACCCTTATAGTTTATCCATAATTAAGCCAAACTATAGCTGTGAATAAAGAGTAGATTAAAAAGTAACAACAACAGGGCTGGGGGAGAGGGTTCAGTGGTTAGAGTATTTGCTATATTTGAATCCTTAGTACCCAGATAAAAAGCAGGGCAAAGCCATGCAAGTCTGTAAGCCCAGCTGCTGGCGGTGGACACTAGAGGATCTCTGGGTCTGGCTAGACACTAACACAGCCCTGTATCCTGGGAATGTGGAGACCATTAGAACAGACATATGACATCCTGCTTTCACCTCTATGCATGGGTGTACCTGCACATATGAGTGCACATAAAACATACACACACACACACACATACCCACATGCAGACATGCACAGCAAAACAGCTCTCCCTCCATGGTCTATCTTCTCCAAGGAAACTCCCTACTCTGAGGAAACAGTTTGCAATGTGAGTCCTCAGAACCTGATGGATTTCCTCAGACTCCAGAAAGGGAAGTGAGGTGAACAGCACTGCCCCTGATAAACATCAACACAGCTGACAAAGCAAGAATACGGGAGTCCCCTTACCCTCTGGGGAACAAGACCTAGTGGGTGTCTCAAACTGCATAGTAAAATCCCTCTTAGGTGTCTTCCCTTACACAGACATCCGTGATAAAGTTACATTTATAAATGGGGTACTGTAGGGGTTAATAACAATAATTTACCATATATCTTCACAGCCTTGGTATATGAGGTTTTACTTTTTTTTTTTTTTATTTAAAAAAATGTTTTTTAAGTTCCTGGCTCTCCTGGAACTCACTATGTAGACCAGATTGGCTTCCTAATTCAAAGAGATCCTCTTGCCTCTGTCTTCCAAGTGCTGGGATTAAAGACACGCACAATCTTTTTGTTTTTTATATTTTTATTGTTTTTTTTTTTTTAATTTTTAAAAAGCTCAATTTTTGTATACCTTTAATCCTAGCACTCCAGTCTGGTCTACACATAGTGCCTGGTACACATAGGGTAGCCTGGGCTACATATAGAGACCCTGTCTTTAAAAGCCAAACTAACTAAATATAATAAAGCCAATTTTCATTTTACATGTTTGATTGTTTTGCCTTTATGTACATATGTGCCTAGTCACTCTGAAGGTCAGAAGAAGGCAGCAGGTCCAGTGGAATTGGAGGTATAGACAGCTGAGAGCTGCCCTATCAGTGATGGAAACTGAACCTGGGTTCTCTTGTGTTTTGTTTGTTTTTAGTTTTGCTTTTTATTTCCTAGTTGGGCTTTAACTACCAGGGCCTCTCAGGAAGCCCCTGAAGGGATAGGGAGAGTTTGTGGTGGGTAAAGTTTGATAGAGCACCTGGGTTTGGATCCTCAGCTCCATGTAAAAATCGGGTATGATGGTAACCTCAGTGCTTAGGACACAGATAAGTAGATTCCCCAAGCTCACTGGTTAGCCAGTCTAGCTGAAATGGCGAGCTGCAGGCTCAATGAGAGACCTTGTCTTAAAATAACAATGTGGGAAAGTAATAGAGGACACCTATGTCAGCCTCTGGCCTTCACACACACACACACACACACACACACACACACACACACACACACTTTCTCTCTCTCACACCCCCCACATGCACACACACATGCTCATACTTACACACACATACACACACTCATACACATATGCACACTCACACACATACACATACACACTCCCTCACATACTCACACACGCACACACACACACGTGTATACACGAGCATGCACAGACAAACGCACATACACACACACACTCTCTCATGCACACTCTCACAACTCACACAGACACATATTCACATACACACTCACACATGTACACTCACAGGGTCACACACATGCACACACATACATACTCCCTCACATACTCCCACACGTGTATATATACACGACTGTGCACACACATACATACACTCACACTCACACATTTCCTGGATGTCCAGAGGCTAGGGGTTTTCCCGGGTTAGGCTGCCTACACCTGGTCCCCTCATACATTCCAGGAGATAGAGAACTTGCATTTCAGATGGGTTTCCTAGAGCCCTGAACATACCTCAACACACCCTCTCACATTACCTTCTAGGGAGCAGGCAAGGATAGAGTACCCAGATCTGGCCATGATCTGAGGCCTCCCCAGGGTGTCCACCGCACTGCACCCCCCAACTCTGTGATTCTGAGGTATAATTCAGCTCTGTGATGTGAGGCAAATACTCAGTGATCCTTATTTTCAGTTTTTAGTCCGAAAGTTTTGGTTCCATAAATTGTCTAGGCTGACTGAGAGTTCATTCTGCACACAGTCCAGCCTGGCCTTGAACTTATGATCTTGCCTCAGCCTCCTAATTAATTGGATGACAGGCCTATACTACCTGGCCTGCCTCCCCTTGGTTTTGATGTGGGGTGGTATTTTTTAATTTTTTTTTTCTGCTCAGCATTCCTGGCCCCAGTGATAACAGGGCTTGTGAATTATGACCTAGGCAGCAAATGTTTTTAATCTCCCATGAAACAAAGCCAATGTGTTTTCTGTCCCTGGGGCCTCGGCCAGGCGGGAGCTACAGCTGTCTTGATATGGTGAACTCAGCTGACGTCAATGTAAGCCACGCCAGGCCAAGGGCTCCATTCAGGAAGCTTGTAAGCGATACTGAAAACAAATTTGCATTTTTCCCCCTTTGACAGGAACTCGGCTACTCTCGGCTCCACCGGGAAACTGAGCTGTTTTCATTGGGCTCTGTATGGCCAGCAGACTGAACAACCCAGTTCCAAGCTCTTGGAAGCTACCTCTGCTTTTCCTCTTTATTTTCCTTTAAGATTCAGCCAGCCAAATTCTTGTTCCCTTGCTTGAGGCTGAAAAACCCTGGCAGGCTCACACTTTTCTGCAGCTCTTAGGAAACAGCCTGGCCAATGGTCACTTTAAATGGAAAACAGTCCCAATTCGGAATTTCAGTGTTTTGGGCCAAGATGTTAGTCAAAACGTTAAATTTTAACATCTCATTCCCTTCCCAGCTCCAGCTGAGCCTGCTTAGGCCTGCATGGGAAAGGGGCAAGGCTGGTTGTCCCCCACCCCCTTCCTGTCTGGCTCTGCTTCTCACTTCTCTGCTTACAAGGTTGGAGGTAGGCAAGGGCCCAAAGGGCCAGTGCAGTCCTATGAGGTTGGGGGAGTGATAGTGGAGAGGGTATGGAGGGGGTGGCATTTTTGAGTCTGGCTGAAGTAGATACCTGTCCCTGGCCTTTCTCTAACCCCCTTCTGTGTGGCCACTTGAGACTTTTTCTACCTCCAGCTTCTTCCTGTGCTGGGAATAGAGCCCAGGCCTTTGGCCAGGCAAGGGCTCTGCCACTGTCCGCTATTCCCAGTCTCTCTCTCACTTTCTGAAACAAGGTCTCATTGAGCTGTCCTTGAATGCACTCTGTAGCCCAAGCATGCTTTGTGCTCCTTTTCCTCCTGCCTCAGTCTCCTGCGTAGCTGGAATGGTAGGCCTGGGTCTCTAGATATGGCTTAGCTGTAGTTCCTCCCTGTGGGGTTTCTGCCTTTTCTGGTAGCTCCATAACTCAGACACTCAGTGGTCCATACCAGCTTTCTCTTGACCTGGACCTGGACTAGACCAGTCCTGACAAGCACTGAGGCAGAAATTGGCCCAACCCAACACTCGTTTCTGGTTCTGACACTCAAGCAGGTAGTAGTTAGCTTCTGTAAAATGTCCTCTTGGCTGCTGTGACAAAGAGACACACGCTTGATGCCTTCGTTCTCCTGTGGTTCTGGAGGGCAGAAGTCTGACATCACTTTCATTTGGCTGTGTCCATGAAACTGCATTCCCTCCAAGGATCCACTTTTGATCCCTTCCAGCCAGGGCGGGGTGGGGTGTTGTCTGCCATTGCTTAGCTTGTGGCCTCAGCACTTCAACCGGTGGTGTGTGTGTGTGTGTGTGTGTGTGTGTGTGTGTGTGTGTATGTGTGTGTGTTAGGATTTGGATGTAAACCTCTCCCCTTAGGCTTGTGTGCTTGAACACTTGGTTGCCTACAGATGGCGCTGTTTGGGAGTTGTGTAAACTTCAGAAGTTAGAGCAACATAGCTAGAGGAAGTGGGTTGGAGGAAGTGGGGTGTGGTGGTGGACTTTGAGTCTTATGAGCTTGCCCCTTCTCTGTCCCGTTGGTGCTTTCTGACTGCCCAGGGGATGCGACTGGCCACCTCACGCTTGTGTTGCTACAGTGGCAAGCCACCTCTGCCTCCTGCTTTCCTTCCCCTCTGTGGTGGATTGTATTCTCTCAACTGTGAGCCAGAATAAACCTTGTCTCCCTGAAGGTGCTTTCAACAGGTATTCTGTCACAGCAACTAAGGAAGTAATTGATACACTTGGCCTCTGTCTGCTAAGCACACAAGTCATTGTATATGGGGCTTTTGCCCTTCTCAGTTGTGGGGTACCTGGGATAACTGCTCCATCTCACAGTCCTTAATCATATTTGCAAAGATTCATTTCCTTAAAAAACAAAACCAACCAAACAAACAAACAAAAAACCCCCACCAGACCCCTCCCATTTATAGGCCTCAGGGTATAATCTTTGGGGACCTTTGCCAACCTACTGCAACCCAATTTAGACTCTGAGGTCCTGGCTGGCAAAGGGCCTAGTCTTTTCTGCTCTCACTAAAGGGCATCCTAGGGTAAGCTCCACGACAGTCTGATGTGCAGAGACAGTCCCCATTTCCCTCCAGGGAACGTGGATTTCTCCACAGACACATTCCTCAGAAGATCTTCCCTTCAGACTCTGATCCCCAAGTGGCTGGCATCTTCCATTCTACAAGGGAGGGGGAGGGTGCATGGTGGCTTCAGACTTTAGATTATTTCTTACCTGCTTTGCAAGTGATGTGGCATGCTCCAGTCTCCCACCTTCACTGTGGGGATATCGGTGGCAAAGTTGCAAACCCCAGGGAACACAGAGAAGGACCACTGTGTGGGGGCGGGGATGTGTGTGCTGTGATCAGCCACAACTCACCCCCTCACAAGCCTGTCCCCGCCCCAAGTTTTCGGGCTTGCATTTGCCTCTGTGAGCTACTTGTTTGTTCTCCCTGGTGGTTGACCTCATTCTGTTCTCTTTGCCAGTGGTTGAATGACGCAGGCATTGCCACGTGACCATGAGATGCTAATGACAAGCGAGGCAGACATAGACATCCTTCTTGGGGCCTGCAGCTCATGAGGTGTGCTGAACCAGAACCCTCCTGCTCTGTGACTTAGTAGACTGTCATTCGATAAGGAGGCCGTGCGCGTCTGAGTGCCGCGGAGACGGACAGACTGGCTCGGGAACAAAACACTTATGTTTTAGAACTCGGTCCAGCTTTTTGGGGAGGGGGTTTAGAGGGAGGGACAGATTTGTTTGGGAGGCCCTGGAATGTTCAGATAATAAATCCTTTTATCTCTTCTTCCACCTTAGCAATGGAAATGAGCAGCCTGTCTCTGGGAGGCTAAAGGAAAGATATTAAAAAAAAAAAAAAAAAAAAAAAAAAAAAAAAAAAAAAGCACTGCCCTTGGGCTAAATCCTTAAATCCGCATACAGGGCTGGATATGGTGCCTTTCGTTCCCAGAGTTCCATGGGGGAAATTGCATCATTTAGAAGAATAGATAGTGCTGGAGAGATGGCTCAATGGTTAAGAGCACTGGCTGCTCAGGAGGTCATGAGTTCAAATCCCAGCAACCACATGGTGGCTTACAACTATCCGTAATAAGATCTGATGCCCTCATATGGGTGTCACTACAGTGTACCTTGGGGGAAGCGAGCGAGGGCAGAGTGAGCAGGGCAGGAAAGGGAAGGGGGCAGGGGGAAAGAAGAATAGCTAAGAAGCATCAAAGATGTTCAAAATGGCAGTCATCAAAGGCTGAGCTTGCTCAAGGGTCTTACAGCGTGCCTGAATTACTATTTCTTTCTTGAGATGTTTCTATCACTCCAAGCCTTTCCACCAATGACTGAACACAAATTTCAAGTCTCCTAGTCTCTTACCTTATGTACATGTGTGTGTGTGTGTGTGTGTGTGTACACACGCGCGCATGCATGTGTGCAAGTAAGATGTGGCCAGGCCAGAGGATGACCTCAGGTGTTAAACCTCAGGCACCAATCACAGGGCTGGAAATCACCCAGCAGTGTAGGCAGTTGGCTAGTGAGCTTCTCTGGTTAGGGTGGTCTCCACTTCCCCAGCACAGGAATCATCACCAAACTCAGCTTTGGTTTTTTTTTTTTTTTAAATGTGAGTATTGGGGATTGATCTCAGATCCTTATGCTTGCGTGACAAGCACTTGACCAATCTAGCTAGCTCCTCAGTCCTCACTGGATTCTTGCTTCTCTGAGCCAATTTACTGTTGCTTTAAATGAGGGTCTTGACTGGTCCCTTTTATTGGGGATAATCTGGGGGAAACTGAGGATTATTTGGGGACAATCTGAGAGGCAGATTCCCTTCAGCATGATCAGACTGGATAAGGCTTCCATAGCATAGACTAGGTGACTTAAAAAAAAACAGACATTGGTGTCTCAGAGCTTAAAAATACACATATCACTCGTGCAGAAGACCTGAATTCTATTCCTGGTACTTGGGCCATGTGTCTCACAGCTGCCTATAATTCCAGCTCCAGTGGATATGACACCTTCTTTGGCATCCATGAGCACTGCGCTGATGTAGACGAACAGACAGACGATGGACAGACACATATATTCTCTCATACTTCTGGGCACTGGGAATCTACTATCAGAGTGTCGGCAGAGCTGGTTCTCTTGAGGCCTCTCCTCTTAGCTCGATACTAGCTGTGGGTGTCCTTGTGTCCCCAGCTCCAATTAAATGTTGTCCTTTATAAGACTTGCATTGGTCATGGTGTCTGTTCACAGCGGTAAAACCCTAACTAAGACAACCTGTGTCTTCCTTCCCTTTTCGAATGAGGACTGCAGTCAGATTGCTGAGGGCCTCATTCCAATCACTGCATTGAAATCTTTGATTTTTTTTTCTTTTCTAATTTTGCTAGGTAGCCTACGCTAGCCTCAAACTCATGATGATCCTTCTGCCTCTGCCTCCTGAATGCTGAGGTGTGCTACCATGCCCATAGCCATTGAATCTCAATTACTCGTTTAAAGATATTGTACAAGGCATCCACATGGGAATTTGGTGGGGACATGATTCTGCTCCTAATACCAGGCAAGACATTTAACATATGTGATTTCAAGTCTTCCTTCCAGTGACCCTGAGATAGACCACATTATTAAAACACACACAAAGACACACACAGAGACACACACACACTCAGACAACACACACACACACACACACACACACGGTAAAACCGAGGCCCACCAATATTAGGCATGCTCATTAAGGTCACACACTAGCAAACAGCAGAGATGTGAGTCATAGCAGGGCCAGTCTCTCAGCCTGCACTTTTTCCATTGAACCCACTGTCTGGTGAGGCCAGATGACTGTACCATGTGAGGTGTAGAGAGAGGGTGGGAGGCAGTGAAAGGTGGTATGTCACAGGCCATCTAAAAGTAAGCCCTGGGGTCACATGCCCATGCAGTGGTCCAGTGTGCCATTGTGGCTCCTTTTCCCTGAGTTGGCCCAGACACTCAGTAGAGAGGGACTTCCTCGGAAGGTAAGGAGATGTGATGACTCTAAATGGATCAGGGTCCATAGAAGCTCAAGGGAATGGACAGTGTTGTTCCTGCCCCCACCTGTCAGATGAATCGGCCTGGGTAGGGCTAGAGGAATGAAGGCCATGGAAGAGCAAGATTCCCTTGAGAGGGAAGTCCCCTATGCCGTCTCCTCCTTCAGGGTTTATCCAGGGCTGACTCTGCAGAGGGGTTCACATCTAGAGCTCCCAAACTCTATATGGTTTAAGTTGATCCCACTCCCACTCCTGAAATTCATAAGCTCTGCTATGATTTGAATGTGAAATGTCCACATAGGTCCATTCATACATTTGAATACTTGATCCCCAGTTAGCAGAATTGTTTTCGGAGGGGAGTTCTACCTGGAGAAAAATGGGCCTCTGGGCATTCCGATCCTGACTCAGCTTCCCGACCATTCTGTGCTTCCTGGTCTGATGGGATGTGAAGAGCTCCTGTCTTATGCTTCCACTGCCATACTTGGCCTGTCGTGATGAACTGTGTGTCCTTCCCACAAAGCATGAGCCAAAAAACCAAAACAACAACAAAACTGACTTCCTCCCCTGAGTTGCTTTGTGATATGTTTGGCTACGGCAGCAGGAAGGGTAAGGAGTCTAAATTCACGACTGCTGTCTCAGCGTGTGATCACACTGAGACAGGATTTTAAAGAAGTGATCACATTGAATTGTGGTTAGGAGCGTTCGCCCTCACCCAGTCTGATAGGTCTGTCCTTATGAGAAATGAGTTTAGGAGCAGAGGAGATGCTTTAGGTGGCTGAGTACCTGTTGTTTAAGTGTGAGGACCTCGGTTTGGATTCCCGAACCCTGGGGATGGCAGTTTGTGTTTGTAACCCCAGCACTGGGTGTAGGTGTAGACAGAGATAGGTGGGTCCCCAGAGCTCCTCACACAGTTGGAGTTCATGGTGTAGAAGGACCGATGAGCTCCAGGTTCAGTGAGAGATCTTATCTCAAAAACAAAGATGGGGCTGGAGAGCTGATTCAATATTTAGGAACATTTCCTTGTCTAACAGAGGACCTGAGTTCCATTCCTAGCACCCACATTGGGAAGCTTAGCTCCAGGACACTGACACCCCCTTTTGGATTCTGCATTCACACATGTGAGAACACACACACACACACACACACACACACACACACACACAAACACACAGAGAGAGAGACAGAGTCAGAAAAAGAGAAAGAGCCACACACACATACACTAAATATATCTTTAAAAAATGAGGTGGCAGGCAATTGAGTAACACATATTTGTCCTCTGACATCCTTATACATGTGAACATGTGAACACATGTACACAAATACTTGCATGCATATGTTCACATACCCACACCAACAGGAACCTCCCCTCCCCAAACACACACATGGTATTAGGACAAAGACATATGCAGGGGTGACCATGTCAAGACATGAGGAGAAGACACGCCAACCTGTAAGCCACAGTGAGAGCCCTCCAGAGAAAGAAAACCTTGCAGAAACGTTGACCTCAGACTCCCAGCCTCCAGAGCTTTGAGCAAGCACATCTCTGCTGACTAAACATGGGAGCCTGGGAAGATGAAGACACCTCATACATAAACCAGCTCCTTCTTTTCCTGAGTGTGGGAGTCTTGGTCTGGCCCCAGAGTCTGCTGCTCCTTCACACAGAGGTGACACTTGGAGAAAGGACAAGTCTTCAGGAAGCCACACAGAACCAAGATAACAGAAAGGCTCTGTAATGAAAGCACAGGAACCTGTAGATAAAAACACCGAAGAAATCACCTAAAATTAGACGCCTTCGGAGAAAATGAGAGGGGAGTCATGCTCATTTCCTTGGGTTTTTCTAAGAGTCTCTAACCAACTTATCACCCATGTCTCCTTCACTCTAAGGCCACACCTCAGCCTTTCATGGCTGATACAAACTCCTGCTCAACCTGTACTGATTGATTTGGAGATAATCCAAAGTTCTACAACGTTGAGTCTTCTAATGCAGGCTCCTGACATCGCTCCTCACAAGGATTCCTTTAGAATCCTTCAACAGGGTCCCCTCCCACCCCTGATGTATTGGGTGTTGAACCCAAGGCCTCAGACATCCCAGGCAACTGCAGGAGGCACAGAGGTCCTCATGCTCACAGATAAGTCCTGGGGAACCTGGAATGTTAACTCACAGGGTTGTTCCTTCAAAGGGAGGGATGCATAACTTGTTATCTGCCCAGAAGGCTGGGACAGATGTGGCTAGTAGCTTGGTGACCTTTAGACTAACATCTGTATGGTGGGGACCACATTAGATACTCCCCTAGATATTTCCCATAAGCTTGTTTTTTCTCACTCGATCTATAGAACCCATCATTTTGGAAGGTGAGAAGGGGTCTTGCTAAATCACCCAGGCTGGCCTTGAACTCACTTTGTAGCCCAGGCAGGCGTTAACCTTTTAAGCCTCCTGTTCATTTTCCTGGGTAGTGATGACAAACACTATTTCTCCAGGCCAGGCTCAAAATAGGACATGTCTAGAACAATTACCTTCAAAGATTCTTTGTTTCTGGGTCCCTGTCCTCAGAGTGGATGGAGATCACATAGCAGACAGTGTCACCCTACCCTGAAGCTCTGACCTCTGCTCTTCCCTGTTGTTGTTGCCCAACTAAGCCTTCTGGTACCATTTTGGTCCTTTAGCATCTCTCTCTCTCTCTCTCTCTCTCTGAATATGGGTATGTGTATGCATGTGTGTACACGTGGCATGTGTGTATATGCATGTGTATATATATGCATGCATATATGTATGTATGTGTATATATGTGTGTGTATGTGGTGTGTATATATGTGTGCATATGTATATATGCATGTGTGTATATATGTGTACATATGTGTATGTATGCATATATATGTGTGTGTGTATATGTGGTGTGTATATGTGTGTGCATGTGTGTGTATTTATGTGTGAATGTGGTGTGTATATGTGTTTATATGTATGTGTGTGTATACGTATGTGCACATCTGTATATGGGTATGTGTGTGTACACATGTGTATATGTATGTGTGTATATATGTGTGCATATATGTATGTATATATGTGCACATGTATGTATGTATATATGTGTGTAGTATGTATATGTGCACATGTGTGTGTGTGTGCACAGTATTAGGTAATATAAAGATGACACTATATTGAGATCTCCACATTCACCACTAAACAGTTGGGTTCCTTTCTACAAGAGTCTCAAGTTCTTGAAGTCAAGGTTGGCCCTTGAGCCACAGGAGACTCTGCCCTTGCTGCTGTTGTCTGTTTCTCACATGCTTACCTCTTCCCTCAGTGAGCATGTCTATATCTGTCTTCCAGGATTGCCATGACACCCTGTGTCTTAAGTCCTGGAAGCTGAAGTCTTAGGTAGAGAGGTCACAGGTATATTCATTACTCTTCTCATTACTATGTCCAAATATCTGGCAGAAGCAAGAGACGGGAGGAGAGGTCTCTGTCTCACAACTTAAGGGAACATATAGTTTGCCATAGCGGGAAAGGATTTGGCTCTGTTCACTGGTGGCAGGACCTCAGTATTGGGAATTCCGTAGAGCCGCATTTCAGATTTTGAAATGCTGAATGGGCCAAAGTCTAAAATGCTTGCACACAGCTCTTTCCCCAGAAGCCATCGCTCCAGAGTCTCTAGTGGTAGCCCCTAGGGACTTAGTGCCCACATCCACTGCGAAGATTTCACAGAGGTGGAGAGAACATCCCATGCTCATTGTACCATCTGACTTTCAGCAGAGAGCAACTGCGGGACAGGAAGCCTAGTGCAAAGGACACTAGACACCCAGAGGCTGACAGTGACAGAGAGCCCACAGATGGGAGCAGTGTGTGAGGAGGAGGGTATGTAAGAGGAGTTGGCAGGGTGTCTGGGGTCAGAGGCTGTTGTAAAAATAACCTGCATCCGGGCCCAGGGTCAGCCTTCCAGATTTGATAGTGGCCTCCTGCCCTGGCCTCAGTCCCGAGGGCCATTTCATACTGTAAGGAGCTGCAACTGGAGCCCTGGGTGTTGGCAGCAGACGTGCAGAGGTAGAGCTGGGAGACTAAAAAACAAGGGCCCTTTCAGGCCTGTGTTTACACATGTGCAGCCTAGTCTCAGGGAAGTGAAAACAAACTCTCTCAACCATCCCTGAGCTACTACGTTGCGTGACTAAGATGCTGACTTAGAGTGTCCATGTAACCTTTCTGGTGACTTCCAGTGATTTCAGAGGACCAAGAAAAGACTTGTTTCCCAGGTTCTCATTATCTCAAGAGGGCTGTTAGCAAACCCCAGTGCCTGGGGCGGGGGGGGGGGGGGGAGGGACACAGGCCACAGGAACCTCCTGGAGGAAGGGACCGCTGACTCAGGAGCCTTTAGGACTTGGGTAGCAGCCAAGCTGACCAACCATCCTGCTGTTAAGGGGAGGTAATTAGCCATTGCCCAGGGGCTCTCCTCAGGTCTCAGTTACTCTTGTTGGGGAAGCCTTACAAGACACAACTCAGAGTTATTCCTGATCCTGCAGCCCGAGTGCAGAGTCTGTTCTCATGTGAAGGGTGATACTAGCTACCTTTTACTTTTCTCCACCTTAAGTCTCTAGACAGGATTTCTCAGTGAACTTGGGCGATTGCTGATTTAATCAGGTTGGATAGCCAGTGTGCCCTAGGGATCATCCTGTCTCTATTCCAAGTATTTGAATTATAGATAAAAGCTGCCACATCTGGCTTCTCTGTGTGTGCTGGAGATCTCAACTTGGGTCCTGGTACTTGTATAAGCAAGTACTTTATGAGTGTCTCTCCCCAGCCCATATCTGCTTCTGATACTCACCTCACACCAGCTTCTTTCAATTTCTACCCACTTCTGCCACTGCACTAATATTCCCTGGCTCAGCAGAGGGCCCATCTTGCTATGGTCTCTGTCCACTCACAGACATGGAATCACTGGACTGTACTCCCGTGTCAGGTAATGTGATCCCCGAAGGCTGCCCCTTGATTCTCTAGCTCATGAATCTTCTTCATATCTTCTTCATTCCTTTGTTCTGAAGAATCATTCACCAGTTTTCTGGGTAGAGGGACAGGGAAGCTGCTGCACCAGAACTTATGACCCAGGAGAGAGGTCTTCTATCTGAGAGAGGTCTTCTATCAGCTGTTTCCCTCAACCCTGGAAGCGTGCTGTGAGGCACTGGGACCAGCCCTTAACCTCTGAGTCCTGTTCATCACAAAACCATCTCCCTGATTTAGACAAAGTATGTTAAGGCATTGTTTTGATGCTTTGTCAACATTGTATGGCTTGGTATGCAGGTTGAAGACTTGCTTGGAAATTGTCCCTCTGTAAGAACGTAGATAGACATTATGTTTTTAATGTGATTTGCTTACAGGGTGGAAAAGGAGATATGTGCTTTCATCCCTGGGTTGGTTTTGTTGTTGTTGTTGGTTTTGTCTCAATTTTGTCCTGTGATCTTTGTGTGTGTGTGTGTATGTGTGTGTATGTGTGAGTGTGTGTATGAGTGTGTGTATGCGTATGTGTATGTGTGTGCATGCCATGTGGAGGTCAGAGGACAACTTTGATACTATTCCTCAAATGCTTTCCATCTTGATCTTTTAAAATTTCAATCTTTAAAGCATTATTTATTTTTATTTTATATGTGTGGGTGTTTTGCCTGTCTGAATTTCTGTGTACTACATTTGTGCCTGACAAAGGCCAGAAGAGGGCACCAGCTCCCCTAGAAACGGAGCTATAGACAGTTGTGAGCTGTTTGGTAGGTGCTGGAATAGACGCTGTCCTCTGGAAGAGCAGCCAGTGTTCTTAATTTAGTTGAACCATCTCTCCAGGCCCCAGTTTTAACTTTCCAGAACTTTAAATTCTATTCTCTGAGAATTTCATATGTGTATACAATGTATCTCTGTCATATCCAGCCCAAAGTCTCTTCCCCTCCCTCCTGGATCCCACAGATACTTCCTCATTTTCTCTCTTATCTTTTTGGGTGTGGGATTTTTTTTTCTTTTTTAAAAGGTGGTGTTTCTCCTTAGAGCCTGGGACCGATCAGGCTAGGTTGGCTGCCCAGACAGCCGCATGGACTCATCTGTCCCCACCTCCCCAAGGCTGGTATTACAAGGATATTGCTACCACCCAAGGCTTTTATTTATGTGGGTTCTTGGACGTCTAACTCAGGTCCCCATGCTTGCAAGGAAAGCACTTTGGATACTCATCCACCTCCCTGACCCCTTCTCTGTGATTTTTAAGCAACTTGACTGCACAGCTGTCTGGTGTATCCCGCCCTCCCCCTACCCCCAATTTGGAGGTGCATCCAGCTGGCTCCTCTGAACCTGTTCTTTTCATTCTTATCCTTTGCTTTTCCCTAGGCATTCTGGGCTCACTGTCTAGACTGGGGATTCACGGTGGCTTTTCTCACTGTGCGCTCCACCCTCTACCCCCACCCCACTTTGCTGGATTCTCACAACCTCTCCTTGACTAGCACTCCAGCTCCGCAGCAGTGGCTTTATCCCCTCAGTGTCCGAGGAAACTGATTCATCGCCTGAGGTTCTGTCTGAGAACTGCTTCCAGACAGCCGGAATCACATTTGAGCCTGTGGGTGGGATCTGGGTTTGGGTCTGGACTTTCTTTTGCTTTGCTTAGCTTGGTTTGGTCTCTCTCTCTGGGATGTGGGTCTGCCTCTCTGTTTCTTTTTCTTTCTTCTCTCTCTCCCTCCCTTCTTCCCTCCCCTCCCTCCCTCTCCCCCTCTCTTTTTTGTATAATTTCATACCCAGCTTCAGAATTGATCCAAGTGAAATTCTTGTTGTCAGTGACCCATGGAGCTTCTAGAGTTGGACTATCAGTCCTCAGGAACTTGTCACCCTCTGTGTTTAGCAAGCTCAGGCCAAAGGTGTGAGTCTGTAGATTAAAGTCATATGATTCCCATCCCAAGTGGGTATTAGTTAATGGTCTTAGTGGCATTTTTTTAGGGCTTTGATGGTGGGAGGAGAAGAATTTCTTTCCATGTAGGAAAACAACTACTCAGTTTGGTCTGGAATTCATTTTCTTTGCCCAGTTATTTTCAATCAAGCAGCATTGCGAGGAGGAAGCTAACTGTGAACTTGTTTTAATAACTCAACATTTGTGCCTTTCTGTTTTTCAACATTCAGAAATATACATTTGTTCCTTTTAAGAGTCCTGGACAAGAGTCTATGAGGGTTTAAGAGGAATCAGGTTGCAAGACAGGGGTGGGCCATCCATCACGGTAGAAGGAATGCTGACAGGTTTAGAAACTGTCTTGGCTACTTTTCCCATTGCTGCGGCAAAACACCGGACAAGAGCAACTCAAGGGAGGGCAGTCCTTACTTTGAAGGTACAGTCCTTCGTGGTGGACAGGACCCGGTGTGAGGAAGGAGCTCTTCACATGGCACCCACAGTCAGGAGCCACAGAGAGAAGAATACTGTGACTCTGCTGCCCTTCTCCTATTTGTATTCATCTGGGGTCCTAGCCCATGGGATGGTGACCACCCCTCATTCAGGGTGGGTCTTCCCTTCTGAGTTAAGCCTCTCTGGAAATATCCTCATAAGCATACCCAGAAATGAGCCTCCAAGGCAATTCAAAAATTCCCATCAGTTTGCCAATAGAGAGTAGCCATTATCATACCCACTAAAGACTCCATGTCTACCCCAGCAACTGAGAACCCAGAGACCTCTGCAGGGAAGCAGGAGACTGAGAGCGCATGACATTCATGGATCAGCAGTGCGCCATGAAGGAGGTAAGCAATCCTGCATCAGGCCGGATATGTAAGAACACGACAACCCTGGGAATATGTCCCTGGCAACACGCAGGATGTACCCTCAAAGCTTCTTGCTTCTTCTCCCACTAATAGATGAAGCCTATGTCCCTCCTTCTCATGTACCAGAGATGACTTTGATCAGTAAATGAAGGGACTGTGACATTATGTGTTATCTGAAACAGGGACCTCACGAGGCTATATGGCTTCTGTTTTGTATCTTTTGTCCTTTGCTTCTGGTCTCTGTAACTAGGGAAGTTTGACCACTATGCGGTGGCCAGTTTGGGAGGAAGCTGAGCCACATGGAGAAGACACATGAGGCCTCTGGTCAGCAGGCTTGGCCTCTGAGTCAGCTGAGCCCTGGTTCCAGATGCCTGAGAGGTCAGGCATCCAGTTGACTCCAAACCTCAGCTATGGAGTTACCCCAGCTTTTGAGACTTCCCTGCTGAGGCCCAGACATGTGAGACAGATATCAGCCCTCCTTGCTATGTCCCATCTGAATTCTTCATGTGTGTATATATGCATGTACATAAACACATGTTTGGGGCATACATGGAGGCTAGATGTCAACCTCAGGTATCAGTTTTCAGCCATCCACCTTGTGTTTTGAGACAGGGTCTCTCACTGGCCCAGAACCCATCAAGTAGGCCAGTCTGGCTGGCCCAGCTCCCAGGGATCCACCTGTTTCTGCCTCCCCAGATCATTTCTAATTATAAATTTCTATCCCAGATCTGTCCTACAAACATCCCTGCATATTCAAGAGGCTTCATACTTTCCTCTGAAATCTAAAAATTTTACCAGAAACCATTCCGGCGTGTTTATTTTTACTTTCTGTCTGTACTTGCGTACATTTGTGACATTTCTTCAAAAAGGTTTTCCTGAGTGGTTGGATTTTAACTTTGTCCTGCTCTTTGCTTCAGTTTTCAGTTGGGGGTGGGGAACTCTTGGCTCCTCTCTGCCCATGGTCTATATCTAGCCCTTTTCTCTCCAATCCCCCTTAATTCTCTTTCTTCCTGCCATTTGTGATGTTGCGTTTCCATTCATCCTCTCTGCTGATCTTAAGACAGGATCTTCTGGGATTTGTTCTGTTTTTTAAAAACTCAGTCCTTATTTCTGGATGGTTTCATCCTCTTAATACTGTCTTGAATGCTCTACATTGGCTTCTGAGCTTTCCCAGCAATCATTTATGATCTCTCCCTTCCCCCATCAGAACCTCACTCACGGAAACCAAACTTGCCACCATCCAGAGCTCCCCCCACCCAGTCACCCCCAGAGCCCCCCAGCCCACCCTTAGAGTTGTTTGTTTGTTTTGTTTTAAGACAGGGTCACACTGAATAGCCCTGGCTGTCCTGGAACTCCCTCTGTAGACCAGGCTGGCCTTGAACTCAGAGATCCACCTGCCTCTGCCTCCCAAGTGCTGGGATTAAAGGCATGAGCCACCACTGCCCGGCTAGCAGCTAGCCCTTGGGGTTTTGAAGTAGTGTCTTGTTTGGTATTCCAGGCTGTGTTTAAACTTGCCATTCTTCTGCTTCTGCCTGGCAAGTACTGAGACTACAGGTGTGTGCCGCTTTGCCTGACCCCGTGTCAGCTATTTAAAGTGTTTTTTTTTTTTTTTTGGATACACAATGCAAGTGTGCCTGCCATGTTGTATATGGAGGTCAGAGGATTACTTATGGGAACTGGTTCTCTCCTTTCACCGTATGGTTGCTGGGGATTGAACTCTGGTCATTAGGTTTGGTGGCAAGCACCTCTACAGCCCTCTCATCTGCTTCTGTCTGTTATTTATGGAGTGGATATCATCTATGAAGTTTTACTTTCGCTATTCGCTATGGTATATGTATTCTTTATTTCCTTACCAAAGATGTTAAAAAAGATGCTGTAGGCACCATCCCAGAATATTCTCCAGTCTATATTCAACGTGTTAGCTAACATGGTACTTTAAAGCCCTGCATCAGACCCTGTGATGATCTGTTTGTGAATCTCAGTGGTTTCACAGTCCCAGGCACCTCACAATTCTTCAAATAGCTTTATGTAGGGCTCCGTGTGTTGGCCACATTTCTCTCGATCCCCGATATCCTGCTTAGCTCATTTTAATCGACATGCCCCCTTGCTTATCATGTCTCAGCCTATGGGCTTCCACACTCTGACGAAGTACTCCAGGAGAGGTTCTGCCCAGGGAATTACCAGCTACACACCCACAACTGGTGACATAGACACTGCTGTCCCCAGAACCTTCTCAGATCGTCTCATCCCCGTGCTCTTCCGCACCCCCCACTTTCCTGTTTCTTTTTTCTCTCTTGGCTTTTTATATCTTATATTCTAATTCCGTCCTTTCCGAATGCGAGCTGGAGTGTAAACTTTGGGAGGTATTTGAAAACAAAGCCCTCTGGCTCTGTCAAGGAGAAAGGCAGTGGGTTAGAACGGGAGCAGAGAAGATGATCAGGGAGAGACACTGTAGAGAGTGTGCTTCCATCCTGGTAAAGGGCAGAATTTGCGATCACTACAAAGGTAGAACAGGGAGAGAATAAACAGCAGTCCAGGCTGGGACACACTGCTTCCTTCATTGATGGACTATTGTTCTCTCAGCTGTCACTCCTGCCCTGCCTATTCTTGTTCAGGATGTTTTAAACAACTGACCTGCTAGGTGTGTATGGCTAGGGGGAAATTTAATTGCTTAAATGGAGAGAATATCTCACTATCTCTCCATCTCTCTCTTCTTCCTCTCTTCCTATCTATCTATCTATCTGTCTGTCTGTCTGTCTGTCTATCTATCTAGTCTATCTATCTATCTATCTATCTATCTATCTATCTAAATATCTAAGTCTCTCTCTCTCTCTCTCTCTCTTTCTCTCTCTCTCTCTCTCTTCTCTCTCTCTCTCTCTCTCTCTCTCTCTCTCTCACCTACTGACCAAGCCAGTTCAGTCAGTCAGCAGGGTCTCAAGGGAGGGAGTGAGGATTGAAAAAGAACAATTAGACAAAATTATAATATGACTCCAGCCCGTACTGAGGCTGAAGCAGCTTTAGTTCTCTCCAGCCTGCTTTTATACCATTCTAGGTACAGCCAAAAAACATGGTCAGTTCTTAGATCAAAGACAAAGTCATCAAGCGCAGTAGTGAACAAGGAGATCACACAAGAAAGTAATCAATCAGAGTAGTACGTAAAAAGATCACATAACGAGCCGGGCGGTGGTGGCGCACGCCTTTAATCCTAGCACTTGGGAGGCAGAGGCAGGCGGATTTCTGAGTTCGAGGCCAGCCTGGTCTACAGAGTGAGTTCCAGGACAGCCCGAGCTACACAGAGAAACCCTGTCTCGAAAAACCAAAAAAAAAAAAAAAAAAAAAAAGATCACATAACGAAATAATTCAGTAGAGTAGGAAACAAAACCCCATGATCACTGTTTCTGATATTCTTATCTGAGCTTACTTCCTTGTCCAAGCCTAGTGACAAATGTCAAATTCCTAGAAGCGACACCAAAAACTCTCAACAATCTACCTATTTATCATCTATCTATCTATCTATCTTCTATCTATCTATCTATCTATCTATCTATCATATCTATCTATGCCTGTTTCTCTGTTTATCTATCTATCCTCTATCTATCTATCATCTACTTAGCATCTATATATCATGTATTTATCATCAATCATCTATCTATCTATCTATCTATCTATCATTTATTTGTTCATCTGTTTGTCTGTCTGTCTATCTATCTATGCATGTTCCTTTGTTTCTCTATCTATCTATGCCTGTTTCTCTGTTTATCTATCTATCTATCTATTTATCTATCTATCTATCTATCTATCTATCTATCTATCTATCTATCTATCTATTTATCTTCTGTCTGTCTGTCTGTCTGTCTGTCTGTCAGTCTGTCTATCTATACTATCTATCTATCTATCATCTATCTATCATCTATTCATCTATATATCATGTATTTATCAATCAACTATCTATCATTTATTTGTTCATCTGTCTGTCTATCTCTCTATCTCTATCTATCTATCTATCTATCTATCTATCTATCTATCTATCTATCTATCTGCAGTGCCAGAGGGAGGACTGAGCAGCACCCAAACCTGGGAGAGGCTATTTCCCGAGGGTCTCAGGGGGCTCCAGCTATCTCTTGTTCTCTCAGTGTTCACTTGGGTCTGTGTTGAGGTGGAGATCTGGGGTGACAGATCTATTTGTGTTGGAAAGTGGTGTTGGCAGGCAGGTTGAGGGCACCCACTTCTCTACAGCCCAACCAGCTTCCTGTCCAGCTTCCTTCTAATGGCCCAGGGCAGCATTCCAGGAGGGCACAAGCAGAAGATGCCAGGCTCAAAATCACATGCTATTACTATGTTATTCCTTGTTTACTCTTTTGAGTCAGGGTCTTACATGTAACCTACACTGGTCCCTGTCACAGTGAATGTTGAGATTATAGGCAGGTGCTGGAGCTGTTACCTCTATTAAATCTTATCTGCCTTAGCCATTGGCAATTCAAAGAGGCTCCAATTCAAAGAGGTCCAGAAAGGAGCCTTCAACCCTTGATGACAGCTCACCAAAAACGAGTGATTTGTTGCTGCTCCCACAGATTGGAACTACCTCTTGGGTTTTCTGTGTGGTGGGTTCCACTTGACCCTTAGTGTGGCCCTAGAGGGAGATCTTTGAAGCAGAGTGATCAGGGACCAATATTCAGCTTGTCTAAGGATCTGAGGGCTGCCCCACCCCTACCCCTGTGTGTGTGTGTGTGTGTGTATTAGACAACATATAGGACAATCTTGGGCACCAGTTCTTACCTTCTACTTTATTTGAAACCAGGTCTCTCTGCTGTTTGCCATTGCATAGGCTAGGCTAGCTGGGCCATGAACTTCTGAGAGTCTCCTGTCTTTACCTCCTGTTGTGTAATGAATGCATTGACCTTACAGATGTGTGTCACTGCCATTTCTGTCTTTATGTGACTCGTAGGCATTTGAACTCAGGTCCTCATGCTTGTGTGGAAAGCATTTGTCACTGAGCCATGTCCCTAACCTCTTCTCTGTCTTTGCTTTTCTTTTCCTTTTGACTGCCGTCACGAAGCTGTGACATATAGAAGCTGTATCTGAGTGACTATCCCAAGCATCGTCCCCGTGTCGGTTGTAGGGCTTGAACCCAGGGCCTCACACATGCCAGGCAAGCCTCTCGTCATTGTGTTACATCCCCAGTTCTCTTTCCACTTTTTATTTTGAAGCATTAACTTTCTCAGGCTGACTTTGGAGTTGCCATCCTCCTGCCTCAGCCCCCCAAGTAGTGGCAGTCTGGCATCACTAGGCTTGGCTTTGGCAGATTTAATGAGCTCATCGACTTCTGTGGGGAATTTTCTTGTCATATGCCTTAGCCCACACTGTGGAAACTTTCTTGCACATCAATCTCCTCCCAACAGATCTTGCCCTCAAGGCCCAGAGTTTCCAGGTGGCTAGTGGCTCACTATTGTGTAGGGCTGGCCCCCTCTCTCCCTGTGTTGTCGGATTTTGTTTTCTATATTCCTTGTTGTGATACAATGGATTCTGCTTTGGACACTTCTCAAAAAACAAGGATGCCTACTCTCTTCACCGGGAGGCCTTTCAAGGGCCTTAGGGCAAGGCTATGAATAGAGGGTTCTAATGCACCCACAGCCACACTGTAGCAGCAGGATGATCTTCCGTAGTGTTGACAGAGTGTACTTGTGGATCCACACTCACACACATACTCAAATACCCACACACATGCACACTCACACACATATACACACTCACACATATATACACTCGAACAGATACACACACATACACACATACACATATACACACACATACTCACTCACACACACACACATACATGCTCACAAACATATACACACACACACATACACGCACACACAGACACACATATACACATACACACACACTTGCACATATACATACTCACACAAATATATATACACACTCACACACATATACACACTCACACATATATACACTCGAACAGATACACACACATACACATATACATACACATACTCACACACACATACATACTCACAAACATATATCACACACACACACAGACACACACACAGACAGACATATACACATACACACACACTTGCACATATACATACTCACACAAATATATATACACACCTACACACATATATACACATACACACTTGTACATATACACACATACACACTCACACATATATGCACTCACACAAATATATACATACACACTTGCACATATACACACATACTCACACACATACACACTCACACACATATACACACTCACACATATACACACTCGAACATATACACACACATACTCACCATACACACACACACACACACAAACACACACACACACACACACACACACACACACACACACAAACACCCTGACTCAGTGAATTAACCCTCTGGCCACTGCTGCTCTTCCATAATCCCCGTATTTCCATCGAGAGATGGGCAATGATGCCTCTGACTTGGGCTGATGAGGTTGAAGAATCAGTGCTTTGCCAGGTTCCTTGGGCTCAGCTCAGGTCTCCTAAGTTTCAATCATGTTCTTCCAACCACCTGTGGGGTCACTATTGCTGTGACGATGCACCATGACCAAAAGCAAGTTGGGGAAGAAAGGGTTTATTTGGCCTGTGTTTCCACATCCCGTCCCTCACTGAAGGAAGTTAGGACAGGAAGTTAAACAGGGAAGGAACCTGGAGACAGGAGCTGATGCAAAGGCCATGGAGGTGTGTAACTTATTGGCTTGTTTCCCATGGTTGGTTTAACCTGCTTTCTTATAGAACCCAGGAGCACCAGCTTAGGACAAGTAGCTTGGCCTGCCCACATCAATCACTCATTAAGAAAATATTCTACAGGCTTGCCTATAGCCCAGTCTTATAGAGGCATTTCTCAGTTGGGGTTCCTTCTTCTCAGATGGATGACTCTAGCTAGCCTTTGTCAAGTTTACATAAAATTACTCAGCATAGTAGCCCATCCTGAGCTGCCCTGTGTGTGTGTGTGTGTGTGTGTGAGTGTGAGCATGTGTGTGAGTATATGTGTGTATTTGTGTGACCGAGTGTGTGTGAGTATGTGTGTGTGAGTGTGCATATATGTGTGAGTATGTGTGTGATCATATATGTGTATTTGTGTGAGTGTATGTATGAGTTTATGTGTCAGTATGTGTGTATGTGTGTATTTGTGTGAGTATATGTATGTGCATGTGTGTATTTGTGTGAGTGTGTGTATGTGTGTGAGTGTATATGTAAATGTGTGTGTGAATATGAGTATGTATGTGTGAGTATGTGTAAGTATTTATGTGTGTGAGTGTGTATGTATGAGTATGTGTGTGAGTGTGTATGTGTGTGTTTAGTGTGTGAGTATGTGCATATGTGTGTGTTGAGTGTGTATGTGTGTATTTGTGTGAGTATGTGTGTGTATGTATATGTATTTGTGTGAGTGTATGTATGTGTATGAGTGTGTGAATGTATGTGTGTATGTGTGAGTGTGTATGTGTGTATGAGTGTATATGTGTTAAGTGAGTGTACACATGTTCAAAAGGGTATCCTGTGTGTGCCCATGTACATGCATGTGTGTGCATGTGTGTTTGGAGGACAGAGGCCATCCTTGAACATTGTTCCATAGGAACCCTCCACTTGTTATTTGAGTCAGGGTTTCTCAAAGGCTTTAGGCGAAGCTGGTGAACCCCAGGGATCTGCCTGCCTCTACCTTCACCTTTCTCAGCTTTTCCAGAGCTAGGATTACAAGCACATGTTACCACACTCAGCTTTTTTTTTAGGTGCTAGGGACCAAAGTCAGTTCCTCATGCTTGCATAGCAACCACTTTACAGATGGAGTCATCTCTCAGACCTTGGGCTGCCTTTCTATACCCAGGAGAAGATGTGGGCACTAAGCAGAGTCTGGTTTAGGGAGGAAAAGGTCCCTCTATTTCTTTCCACCATCTGAGACTCACTACCTGGAAGCCAGTGGGATGATGTAATCATAGGCCTAGCTGGATGATGGCGGCTTCCTTGTGTGGGAGGGACCACCACATCACCAGGCTGGGGAATCCCACTGGTGACAACATAGCATCTTTTGAGCTGACATGGCACCCAGTGGCCCCATACTGGCTCCAGCGTGACAGCATCTCAAGGAGGTGTGTACAGAGCTGGTGACAGGGCAGTCATCTGCAGTCACCTCCAGGGGACTTTGTGGTTGATTCTCTGATGATTCATTTCTGACCTGGTTTTAACACCGTGACTCAAAACGTACCACTTTCATTAAAAATAACATTCACTGGGGGCTAACGGCTTTCTGTTTTCTATGCTTCACTGTACAGTGTGACTTCTGTCTGGGAAGTTGGCAGGTGCAGGACTTTAGAGGGACCCGAACAGAATCTTGCATGCTGGCACTGGGCCACGGACTCTAAGAGGGCTTGATGCTGGTGTGTGGGAGTGAGTGTCCTGAAGCCTTCACTCTGAACTTCTGATGGGGGGCTCACATCGACTCCACAGGAGCTCTTTCTAGACTTGCGATGCAGAGAAATGGGGCTTCCTTCAGACTGCAAAACAGAGAGGCCTCCTATTCCACCCAACTCACGGAAAGAGGGACATGGAGGGGGGGTGAGAGAGAGGAAGAACCAGAGGGTAGGGGTGGGGGAACCCAGCTGCCCGTGGGACTGCATCAAACCTTCTGCTTTCTGTGAGACACCCAATCTTTCTGGTTTGGAAAGAGTTTTAGAAATCTTCTACCTCTTTTCTTGAGGGACAAAAGCATAGAAAAAAATGCTTCTGTGAGCATTCTTCAGAGTGGAAGCCCCTTGCTGAGGCAGTCTTTATAGATTTTGCTCCTTCTCAGTTCTGTGTGTGTGCATGTGCATGGGTGGTCGTGTTTGTGCAAGCACATGCATGTGCATGCATGTAAGGCCCGGAGGCCAATCAGTCCCTCAGGTGCTGTCACCTTACTTTGGGATAGGATCTCTCACCAGGCTGGCTGGCCACTGAGTCCCAGGAGTCCCAGCGGTTGGTTCCTTCCCAGTTGGAAGCTCACAAGCTGATCCACCATACCATGCTTTTAAATTTAGGCTCTGGAGATCAAACATGGGTCCTCCTTCTTACGTAGCAAGCACTTTATAAACTGAGCTGTCTCAGCACCTTCATTTGAAATTTAATTTAATTTGGTACTTTTTGAGACAAAGTTTCACTATGTAGCCCAGGCTGGCCTCAAACTTGCCCCCAATCTTCTTGCCTCTCGAAGCTGAGATTACAGCTTTGAGCTACCTTGCCTGATTAAATCTTGGGTTCTTAAAAAAAAAAAAAGGATATTAGAAACTTCAGAGTAGGGGAGAGGTATAGCCGAGGGGGTGGGTGGAAATGATTGTTTTACAATGACAGTAGCTAATTGAAAGACTAGTTGTTTTATGGGGACAATGCTATAGCAATGTGTATTTCCTACCATCAAACAGCATTTTCCAGAATGTTATGCTAAGATGGTATGGTTCTCTTTATTTTTTCTTTTGCGTGTTTTGTTGTAGTGAAAACATGGGGGAAAGATGGTCTGGGAAGATGCTCACTGAAGTGTTTACCCCACAAGCTTAAGGACCTGAGTTCAGATCCCCTGTGCGCACATAAAAAGCTGTGTGTGGTGACACACACCTGTCTGTAATCTCAGTGCTGGGGAGGCAGGAGGGTACCTGGGGCTTGTTGGCCAGCGAATATGAGTCTAGCCAGTTGGTGAGATCCATGATCAGTGAGAGACTGTCTTGACTAACAAGGTGGAGAGCAACCTGGGAAAGACCCCTGATGTCAACCTCTGGCCTACATACATATACAAGGACATATGCTCCTTCTCACATATGCTTACACACAGAATGTGCACATACTTATAAAAAGGTAGTCTTGCATGCATGGTTAGGTCTGGCCCTCATGGAAGACCTCTGCTATTCACCCTCTGCAGCCCAGGTTGGCTCTGTGTCTAGAGTCTTCCTGGTCTACCAGCATCCAGGAGAGCCAGGAATCTCACCCTCTTTGGGGGCACTGGTATATTTTAGCATGCTTCCTTTTGGTCCCCACCTCCCATATTTCCTGGAGCCCTGGCCAAGACTCAAATCTGTTCTTAGCCTGGGACTCCAGCTTCTCCTTAATTTCCTCTCTCTCTTCTGGTTCACTGGTTCTAGCTGGTTCTCTTCAGATGAGCTTCCTCCAGCTTCCCTGGCAATAGCTTATAGGCGCTGGTCCTGCTGGGTGATCTGTCCCTATGGAAATCCAGAATCAGACTATTGGAGAGACAGTTTAGAGGTTCTGGAGGTGTGTGGCATTATCCAAAGTGATCTGCCCTTTGCTCTTGTGTTCTCACCGATCAGGGACACCTCAGGAAAAACATCATAGTTTCAGGGAGCTGCATGCCCAGGGTTCCATGTCTCAGGGGGTTTGGCTGCACTGCTTGGCCCACTTCCTACTAGAAAGCATGATGAGGAACTTATCCGGCAAGTTAGATTTTAGAGCCTTTGCTTTCAGTTTTGGAGGTGTTCGTTTGTTTTAAACAATGGGAGGTAACATGAATATTGACCAGAGGGAGCCAGGGTTTCTGGGTTCAAATCTAGGATCTGCTTCTGTATGGTTTTGCAACTGGAAAGGGGCATGGTGTGTCTGTGCTTTGTGTTTTCTCACCTGCAAAATGGGGCTGAGGGAATATCATTAGAAGTCTCTAGCTCAAGGGCTGGAAACATGGCTCAGTCAGTGAAGGCACTTGCTGCTGAGACTGATTACCTGACTTTCATCCCAGGGACTAGCAGAAGGAGAGAACCGAATCCTGCAAGTTATCTTCAACATATGTGCTGTGCATACACACACAGAGAGCACACACTGCACAGACACATACCACACATGTACACTATACATGCAATATGACATACAGTACTGCTCACATATGTATTATATACATATTACACGAACACACACACCCACACCCACACCCACACCCACACCCACACCCCACAGGCTAAATACAAATAAGATAATTTCCCAGCTCAGAGTTTTCTGGGAATTTTTTTTTTTTTTTTTTTGAGACAGGGTCTCCCATGTAGCCCTGGCTGGCCTTGAACTCAGAGAGATTCATCTGCCTTTGCCTTCTGAGTGCCACCACACCCAAAGATTTTATCTTGTTTTTGAAGATTCGTGACAGGCATGACTGAGAATCCATGATATACTGTTTAATTGGTTGCTTCTCCTTTGTGGATCAGTAAACAGATCCACAAAGAGGAAGAGTGGGAGGTGGCAGGTGGCTACCCTCCCTCACCCAGCTGTCTCCAGCACCTCCTTTCTGTGAGGGCCACAGAGAGGACTGCTCTGGAGCACAGCCCAGTCTCCTGTACACTTGGATCTGAAACCTCTGTGTGGGGTGTAGATATCAGGGATTGCCTTTGATCTCCATAGATATCTGCACAGGTGCCTGTTAGGTTTTAGGGTAGAATGGGGTTCAAGAGAGAGCAGCAGGGTCGGAAGTAAAAGCTTATGCTTGTCTAGGGAGAGTAGTGTGTGTTCTTTGAAGATTCCGTGTGTGTGTGTGTGTGTGTGTGTGTGTGTGTGTGTGTGTGTAGGCTGCAAATGTTACTTTACATGAGAAAGTTTTTCTAGCTATTGTTAAGTAAAGAATTAAGAAATTTAAAGGGCTCTGGAGAGATGGCTCAGTGGTTAAGAGCACTGGCTGCTCTTCCAGAGGTCCTGAGTTCAATTCCCAGCATCCACATGGTAGCTCTCAACCATCTGTAATGGGATCAGATGCCCTCTTCTGGTGTGTCTGAAGACAGTTACAGTGTACTCATAAAATAAATCTTAAAAACAAAACAAAAAAAAAAGAAATGTAAAGGCCTGGGTTAAGCAAGACAGCTCAGCAGTTAAAGGTGCTCCTTGCATAAGTCTGGTGACTGAATCTGGTCTCCTTGAACCTTGGTACAGCTGAAGACCGTCTTGAGCTTCTGTCTCTCTTACCTTTGTCTCCTAGATGCTGGGGTTACAGCCACAGGCCACCACACCCTGGCTCTCTCTGTTTGCTGTAGTGATTTTATCAGCTCACATTCCACCTACGGGGCACAAGGATCTAAACCTTGAAGCAAGGTGTCTGAGTTACTCTCATCGATGTGACAGAATCCCCGTAGAAACACTTAGAGAAGAAGGATTTATTTTGGTTCATGGTTTTGGGGGAATCTCAGTTGACTGTGTCTCTCAATGACCTGGAACTCACTGATCTTACTAGGCTGTCTGGCCAGAAAGCCCTGGGGGCCTGCTTGCCTGTTTCTATATCCTCAGTGCTGGGATTACAAATGTATGCTACCGCCCCTGCCTTTCATACGTGGGCCCTGGGGATTAAACTCAGGACATTAAACTTGCACAACTATCAATTTACCAGGGGAGCTTCCTCCCCAGACACTCTATTCTCTCTCAGTAGGCTCCAGATGAAAGTCACCAGTGAAGTTGTAAGACCGACATGAGTAGTGTTTCTGAAAGCAAAGAAACACAAGTGGACAAAACAATATATTCTTTTCTCTTCATTTTGTCCCCTTCTGTTCTTTATGGTTCTTCCCTCTTCCTGGTTTGTTTTTGTTTGTTTGTTTTGTTTTGTTTTGTTTTGTTTTTTTTCCCACTCTTTAAATACTTGGCAAAACCAATTAATTTGCCACAGACTGATCAGGATCTCCCCTTAAGTCATCTTCTTAAGAAAACCTGTGCCCTCTGAGAGCCAAAACTGTATGAATTTCAGAGTAGGAGCCACAGCAGAGACGAGGCCCCCCTTAGGTAAAGGATGGTAATGCGTGCCGATGATGAGAGCAGTTTCTGGCGCTGACAAGGCACGGGAGTCTGAGTCCCTCCCCTGACACATCACCCATCACCTTCAGGCACCTTGGAGGACGTCCCTTCTCTCTAATTCTGGCTCACTGTGCACAAGTGAGGAAGCTTAAAGGGAGGAAGCCCCTGGCTCACACCCTCATGTTGGTTTATGCTATTATGACTGCCTTTGGGGGTAGAGATGAGAGTGTGGGAGGGTGGTATTAGCCACCCTTGTGAATACTGAACTTTGCCAGCCAAACCTGAATGGACAGCACCCTGCAGCCTGCAGAGCCTTGGGGCTGAAATCAGAGAAGACAGAGAAGAGCCTCCTTCACACAGAGGTTACCAGAGCTAACCAGGGTGCTAGCTACCTTTTCTGTTGCTTGAAGAGACAGGATGGAGGAAGGATTGATTTTGGCTCCCGGCTTGAGGGTCAGTTGATCATGGCAGGCAAAAGCACAAAGGCAGGAGAGTCCGATGGCTTGCTTACTTCCCAGTAGACCAAAAGGTGGGCCCAGAGCAGGGAAGCAGGCCTCGGCTACAAACCTCAAGGCCTTCCCCTCCCCACCCCTCAGTGATACACTTTTCCCTGCTTGGCCCCAGGTCTCACATTCTCCATAAGCTCATAAAGTATCACTATTAGCAGCAGACTAGGTGTTCAAACACATGAGCCCATGGGGCACATCTGAGACTCAAGCCATAGCACCTGGGTGTGCAGTCATCCAGCCAGATCCATTAGCCGACATGACAAAGAGTGGGCCTCTTTGGATGCATGCACAAGACTACCCTATGCCCTCTGACTGCTGCAGGCAGTGATGTTCACAGCCGCGTAGACCCATATGGTAGACGTATGAGGTGCAGAACAGAGCGATGGCCTCGGATTCAGGAGGCCGGGCCCTGCGCCCCAGCTCTGTAGTCCATTAGCTCTGTGGCTTCTGACATTCTTTCCCGCCCCCAAGGGCTGACCATCCTGTGGTGTGGCCCACGTCATCAAGGTCTGGCGAGGCTCCAATGGGGGGGTGGCCATGAACCGAAGACCACTAGGGGAGCGTGAGGGCTGCCTGGAGGTGGGGGATGGGGGAGGGAGGGAGTTTCATCTGGGGCCTCCCATTAAGGTTAAGCAGGACCAGAGCTCATCTGGCAATGGGAACCGCAGATCACACAGGCTGTGAGCACGTTAGATCTGCTGGAAACTCAGTGACTATAACTGTAGCAGGCAGAGAAAGGCCTGAAGCCCAGGGAAGGGAGATCTATAAAGAGTGATCTTGGACCCTGTAAGCATCCTGGAGGGGCCGTGTGGAGACTCTGCAGACCATGAATTTGAACCACTCCAGGGCAAAGAGCTCACAGCTCTCTCAAAGAAGGACATTTTTTCCCTTTTATTTTATGAGACTAGATCCCACTCTGTAGCCTAAACTGGCCTTGAACTTACTGTATAATAGCTCAGGCTGGACCTAAACTGGACGTGATCCCAGAATGCTAGCATGGTAGGCAGAAGCTCTTTCCCAGCTTAAAAACTAGTAAGGGGTTCTATGAGATAGCTTGGTAGTTAAGGCACTTGGCACTAAGGCCAATGGCTTGAGTTTGATTGCTGGTGGAAGGAGAGAACTGACTCCTGTAAGTTGTTCATACACATGCTCTGACACACAACACACACACACACACACACACACACACAAACACACAAACACACCAAATTAATAATTGAGAAGACCTTACAGACTAATTGGTATTAACTAATTGGTATTAGTCTGGTTACTTCATGTTAGTTTTTGGTATGGTTCATTTTTGTTGTTTTTGGAGCATAGTTTCATTATGTAGCCCAGGCTAGTCTTGAACCTGAGATAATTCTCCTGCCTTAGCTTCCTGAGTACCAGTGTGATAGACATGTGTATCTGGCTTGTCAGAAATGATTTGGAAGGTAGGTGGTGGTGGTGGGGGGCTGTAAGGCCAGACTCCTGAATGAAGAACAAAGCCCCCAGGGAGTAGGCCCAGAGAAGGACACAGAAGTTTAAACTTTCCCATTTGTTTTGCAAATTCCTGTACTGGTTGGTTTTCTGTGTCAACATGACACGAGTTAGAGTCATCGGAGAGAAAGGAGTCTCAGTTGGGAAATGTCTCCATGAGATCCAGCTGTAAGGCATTTTCTCAATTACTGATCAATGGGGAAAGCCCAGCCCGTGGTAGGTGGAGCCATCCCTGAGCTGGTGGCTCTGGGTTCTATAAGAAAGCAAGCTGAGCAAGCCATGGGAAGCAAGCCAGTAATCAGCACTGATCCATGGCCCCTGTATCAGCTCCTGCCTCCAGGTTCCTGCCCTGCTTGAGATTCCATCCTGACTTCTTCCAAGGATGGATTATGATCTGGAAGTGTAAGCTGAATAAATAAAGGCTGATTCATGATGACAATATCTGAGGCATCCCCAGCTCCTGGCTTCTACGAGAGAGTCCTTGACCCAGGAAGTGGAGGAGGCAGGTCATGAGACCCAGAACTCATCACAGGGCAGCTAGGCAGCAGTCAGAAGGGACCGGGGTCTTTTGTTTCTGAAGATCTGGATATATTAAAACTTTGAGACAGCTGATGTCACTCCTGTGGGGACAACTGCAGAGGGACAGCTGCACCCTGGTCATCTTAGGAATGTCACAAATATTGGCCTGAGAGGGATGTTGATATTTCAGTCTCTCGGACACTCTCCTCCCACCATGCAGCCACTGTGCTAGGTCCCCAAGAACTCCCTGTGAATTTCTGCAAGGTATATGCATCTGACCACTCAAAGTTTTACTTCATATGGGTAGCATGTGGCCCCCTCAGCCATTTTATCAATAATAGTAGGACATGGGTCCTGGTCCAGCATCTCCCTTCATTGCTCTTGTCTGCAGGGACAGTGTGAGGGGCAAATGAAGAGACAGAGGTGTCACAGATGTCACCACCAAAAACAGCAGGAGGGAACTCAATGGGAAGAATGTGAGGTGGCCCCGTTGGTCTCCTTGACCTTCATCTGATTCAGGCTTGACTGGAAAGCCACAAGGTGGATTGACTTCAGGATGTGGTGACAGGTGACTGAGAAGGAGATGCTACTGCTCTTTCTGATTTTTTTTTTTTTTTTTTAAATATAGTGTCCCACCAAGCCAAAGGTGACCTCAAATGTGTGCTATGCCTGGTCTATATGATACTAGAGATCAAAACCCAGGGCTTCATGTGTGTTAGATGAGAACTCAATCAATCGTGCTAAATTCCAGGCTATGTTCTTTCTGGAACCTGCTTGCACACATGCCTAGGAAGTCAGACTTGCTTTAGAGATGTCCTCCAGGACAGGCTGCCTGAGGCCAACGGTAACAAGGGACGATGACCTGGATTTTGTGAAGCTGAGTTATCCTGAGGTAGTGTGTCTTAGTTAGGGTTCTATTGCCATGACCAGGAACCCTATTGCCATGACCAGGGCAACTCTTATAAAAGAAAGTATTTAATTGGAGCTGGCTTACAGTTCAGAGGTTTAGTCCATTATTGTCATGGTGGGAATTGGGCAGTGGATGGGCAGACATGGTGCTGGAGAAGGATCTGAGAGTCTACATCTGGATGTGCAGCAGGCAGCAGGAAGAGAACTGGGCCTGGCTTGAGCATTTGCAACCTTCAAGTCCACCCCCAGTGATACACTTCCCCCAACAAAGCCTCCGACTAGTACCACTCCTCATGAGCCTACTGGGGTCCATTTTCATTCAAACCACCACAGAGTGGAATTAGAGGGGTTATGGTGGATCTTCTGGGCTGATTGCTTGCTGCCGTGACAAAGGTTTTATGTGTGTTCTAGACATCAAACTCAACCTCTCATGTTTGCAAGGTAAGCACTGACTGATGGAGCCACCTCCCCAATTCTTATTTTTGTTTATTTAAATCCTTCACCCTTTGAGTGTACTCAGAGTCTTTCGTTAGGGGTCATGTTGAAGGTGTCTTAGATGCTAGGGCCATATTAAGTCAGACTTTGTAACTGTGATAAGATGACCTGAAGGGTATGTTTCACTTCATGGAATTCAGAGAATTGAACCCATCACCGTGGCGGGGACATGATGAGTAGAACAGCCCATTGCAATAACTAGGAAGTTGAAGGCAGAAAGAAAGAGAGAGAGAGAGAGAGAGAACACCTGTGAACTAGCCTCTCTTCTCCCCCCTCTCTCTGGAAGTTCCCTCATGGACACTTGAAGAGATGAGCTATACTGATCTCCCTGAGCTCCAACCCGAGGACCTGCAGGCTCTCTCAGCATGCACTGCTCTCCCAGCATGCACTGCTCTCCCAGCATGCACCAGACAGAACCAAGCTCATTGCCCCTCCTCATGCTGCTTCTCCACTGCAGCCCATCATGAGCAGCAACACCCTTCACCCTGCTTCTGGGGGAATCTATTGAGCCTCATCTCCATTTAACTTCTAAGTCTTGACAACTCAAGTGTACAGCAAGTCACTGGCTGTACATCAGCCACAACCCATGGACCTTTGCAAATACAGGCTCCCTTTCCCCCTCAAAGTCTCTCCCTAGAGGAAGTTAGCTACCATGCCTACCAGGACCTACAGTCACCTCCCAGTATTTATTTCCTGGTGTGACTAGAGGGAAGCAGTTATCTGTGTAGCTTAAATAACAGACATGTATTATCTCAGGGCCAGACACTAGAAGTCCAAGATCCAGGCTTGGAAAGGGCTGGTTGCTTCAGAGACCTAGGGGATTGCAGCTGAGGGGAAGAACATGTGCAAAGACCCTGTGGTAGGAACAAATGCTATTGCTACCAGCACTATAGCCTGCTGACTTGCCTCAGTCCCCAGAGAGATTTAAGTCAAGACCACCTCACCCCAAATGACTAGGAACCCCTGAACTTAAGTTCTGGCTGGCACACTGCCTTCTATCCTCGATCAGTAAGTGCCAGACAGAATGCGACAGGTTTTCACCTCCGCTCATCTACATACTGTGGTCAGAATGTTCATCTCTACTAGGAGCTTTGGCAGAGAGCAGACTTTGTAAACCATGCAGCTTTGAGCTATTTCCTTTGACTTCCATGCCTTTAGCTGTTGGGAAAGTTGAGAGTCCCCTGCTCCCCCAGCACAGAGAGCTGTCCCCAGCACAGAGAGCTGTCCCCAGCACAGAGAGCTGTCCCCAGCAGAGAGAGCTGCCCCCCCAAGCTCCATGGAAGTGGAGGTGAAGGACGCCCAGCTTGGTGCTGAAGCAGAAAGCAGGGTCGCCTCTCATTCTTCTTTTTATTCCAAGATTGTTCAAAAATTTAAATCTACGGCCATCCTTAACTGTGGTTAGATGCACAGGACACAGACTTCACTGTGATCAGCATTTCTCAGGGTGGTTAGGAGGTGTCAAATACATTCACATATGTCCTTGACAATCATCTCTAGAAGCTTTCCTCTTTGCAAAACCGAAAAGCTGTACCCACGAAACAACCTCCCCCACCCCTGCCAGTCCAGGAAACCACCTTTCTGCTCTCTGTCTCTACGAATTTGACTATTTTTGGTCCCTGTGTGAGAGGAGTTGCATCGCTATCTCCCTCTCGGGTCTGTTTTATTTCACTTGGGCAATGCCTACCGCTCTGTCTACGCCACAGCAGGTGTTAGACATCTTCCCTTCTGAGGACCAAACAAGATTCCACCAGATGTCCACCTGTGTTTTGTTTACATATTCCTCTATGGATGGACACTGAGTTGCTTTCACACTTGCGGTATTTAACCAACGACCTCTTAGGAAAAAAAAAAGCCAGAGTCCCAAATTTTATAGTGTGAATTTTATACTTAAATGCATTATTTAAAAAAGTAAAAAAGATATTTATTTATATTTTACATGTTTGGGTGTCTTGCTTGCATCTGTGCATATGCACCACATGGGTTCAGTGCCCATGGAGGCCAGAAGAGGGTGTTAGATCCCTTGGAACCAGAGTTACAGATAGTTGGGAGCAGTCATGTGGATGCTGGGAATTGAGCCCTGGTCTGTAAGAACAGCCAGTGCTTTTAAGCACTGAGCCGTCTCTCTGGACTCTGTAAAGGAATTCTCTCTTCTTCCCTATCTTTCTTGATACAGTGCTTAGATTTGGTCACCAGCAAAAAGAAAAAAAAAAAAAAAAAAACTAGAAAGGCTGAGGTCACCCCTCCTGTGCTCTCTCTCTTAGCTATTCTTCAAGGCAAGCAAACTCTGGCGTGGCTTTTGTAGGCCAGCTTCAGACATCTCAAGATGTGACGCTTGTAGAGGTTTTTCCTGAGGACTATCTGTTTTATCTCCAGTTGACTTTTAAAAAAGACTGACAGTATTTTCAACCAAAGATAATGTTTTGTTTTGTTCTTTCTTCCCGGTGACATTTATATAATTCAAGGTGGAAAACTAAGGCCTTTGCTATTATTAACAGAATAAATCAGACTCTTTCCGCTATGAGAATTTGACATCGCCCCTCTGGTTTGCACAAAGCTTGACTTGTTTCTGCAAAGGTCCACTCAACACAGGGCGTCACCAGGGTTTCTGAGGCCAGAAGCGTCCCCTGTGGGCGGGCGACTCTGTGTAGGTGATTCTTGGGGCGTCCCAAGAGCATCCTCCCTTCTCCTAGATGTTTAGTGTGTTATTGAGGGCCGCCTTGGGAGATTGTGGACAAAAACCATACTTGGAGCCTCCTATACAAAGGAAAGAACGAGTTTGTTTCCGGCAGGAAAATGCATCACTGACACCACCAACTAAGCTTGATATCCTTGAGACAGAGCCCTCCTTTGGCTGCTTCCCCAGAAGGCGGACCCTTCCCAGACTGCAGAGTTTGATAGCCTTTCTGCTCTCATTCTTGGTTGGTGTAAATGGTGGAAATTCCCCATATAATGGATACTGGTTAACCCCTAACGGGCTGTTTTACATACTCCCTCTGGGGTTTCCCGGCCAGCTTAGCAAGAGTTTCTGCCTGGGGCGGGGGGTGGGGGATGTCCTCGGCTTTGCTGGTGTGCTTTCTGTGTTCCTGTCTGCATCTGGTCCGTGCAGGGGTCAGGTAAGGAAAGAGCAAAGCAAATAATCCATTCTGCAGCCTGAGCAGTCATCCAGAAGTGATCCCTGGCCAGTGCCTGCTGATTCCAAACTCCCCAAGAATGCAGAGCCAGACTACGGGGACAAGTGGCGTAGAAAAGAAGGAACAGCGCGTGCTCCTGGCAGAGCAGTGGTGGTGGTGGTGGGAGATTGTGCAGCACCAGATGTGAGTCAAGAAAGGCAGGACTCAGAAACAAATGTTTACTTAAAATTTGTATCTAGTGTGAGAGGGTACACCCCAAACCAAATCTTGGTCTCCTCAGCTGCTTTTTAGAAAATGTTTAAAAATTAGCAGATATTAATTTCATACATTAATGAGTTCATTGCAGCCCTCTCTTGGATTACCTTTTAAAGATCTGTTTATTTTTGATTTACATGTGTGTGTGAGCCTTTGTGAATTTATGTGCACATGTGAGTGCAGTGCTCCAAGAGGCCAGGAGAGGGCATTAGGTTTCCTGGAACTGGAGTTCCAGAGGGTTTTGAGCTTCTGTGACGGGGCTGGGAACTGAACTTTGGTCCTCTGCAAGAACAGTACGCTTAACTGTGGATCCATCCTCTAGCTCCTTACTATAATAATTTCACACCTGTATATAATGTTACTTTGGTCGCAGTCACTTCCATTACCCTCTTACATCCCCCTCCTTTCACTTCCATTACCCTCTTACATCCCCCTCCTTTCCCACCGAACTCCTTTTTTTCACTCTCCCATCTTTTTATTTGGTGGGAGGCGGAGTGTCCTTAGAGTTGCTTCAGGAGCACGGGCTACCAACCAGTGGCTGAGTTACCGGGTTCCTTTGCCCCCCTCTGCCTGGGCCTCTTTTTTTGCTTGTTTGTTTCTTTTTCTTTTTAGATGAGGCAATGACTCAGAGCCGAGAGTAGCCATTGTCTTAACCCTGAGGCATGCAGGCAGGAATGAGCAGGGCCTGCTGGGTCTTTCCTTTTCCAGTTGCTGAGCCAGCTGCTCAGTGCTGGGACACATGCCTGCATCTTGTTCTCAGTTCAGGACAAGGATCTTGACATGGGACAGAAGGTCGAAGGGTACACCAGTAGGGCAGGAAAAGAAAACAAAAACAGGAAGTGGCCAGCTCTGAGATTTTTCCATGGGAAGGCTGAGAAAAGTGTCCCAATAGAACAAGAAAAAGGGAAGAAATGAATGGCCTCAGTCCCCCGGAAACTCTGAGATACGAATGTGCCTTGGTAGGACTCGGTTGGAAAACAGCCCATAGTGCATAGCCTCAGGGACCTGCTTCATATCCCTGTATCCCATGTCTCCAGGAAGATGCTAAGAGATTGTAGATACCCCAGTGATTGTGAGCAATAGCACCGGGAAGCAGCCCTAACTGCAGTGAGGTTTCTTCAGGGAAGATCCAGAATGCCAATCGCAGAAGAACTCATCTATCCTTAGTGTGAGGATATGTCACATCCTCATAACTCTTAGTGTGAGGACGAGTTCTATCTCACTGACTGCAACTGAGTGAAGCTCAAAGGAGGCTGCCCTGTCTTCCCTCTCCATTCATCAAGAAGACATGTGGGAGAAGATAGCAACTCTGGGTCGTAGGGAGTCTCACAAGAAAGGGGACAAGATAAGTGTCCTTCTGCTAGGTTCAGAGTCTTTACTCACAGGAGGAAAAGCTGCAGTCTTCCTAGCTGTGTTCCATCTGGTCTTGAGGTCTTAGTTTAGGCCCCCGGCTATGAAAGCAGTCAGAGCTTTATGAGAAGGGGGAAGGACATAGCAGTAGCTGTCCTGCGGCGAGTGTACCCATGAGTCAGGACAGTGCACTCCAGACAACTACCAGAGGCCAAAGGGCAGCCTTGGCCTTTACCACAGTTTTGCTCAAAATACACAGTAAGCGGGTGGCAGGAAGTGAGTTGCAACAACCTCAAGCGATGTGTGAAAGTTTCCAATTAGAAATTCAGAGAACCCGTCAGTCATGTTCAATGGAAAAGCGAAACAAATTCTTTCTTGTGCTTTCGGTCGTTCTCGGCTGACTACAGGAACACGGTGACCATTCCCTGATATCTGCAGGGTCTGAGGTGATGGGAAGGAAGCCAATCAGAGACTTAGGTTCAGGGCAAAACAGTTGCCTGAGCTAGACTGAGTTTATAATACATTGTTGATAAAGTTTTATTGGTACGGACTGTGTCTGCTGGTGTACACTCAATACTGTTTTTACAGTACAAGGACAAAATTGAGTAGCTGGCACAGATCATGCATACAATGTCATTCTTCTTCCAAATTTGCTCCCTAGATCTTAAAAAGAAATGTGACGGCCATTTTCTAATTCACGGAGTCTTAGTTTTTCCTGTGTAGAGGACTCCTTTGAAAATATGCTGGTACCTAAATACATAACTTCTGCTGAAGAAATTTATGACCTTCTGACTAAGAATATCAGGTAACTCTGTAGATCCTCTGACATGCTCGGGTTGATGCAGACTATTCCGGCTGATCACAAGAGTAGCTTCAGAGGGTGTGAAGGACATCTGATTTGGCTCTTATACTCACCCACTGCAATGACAGTTATGATAAATAAAAACAACCTTGAATTACCAGCCAGAGGCTATGAGCTCTCTTGGATCTGCTTTAATTTTGTATGACCTTCAGTAAGTCATCTGGACCTTGATTCTCCCAGATGTCTGATGAGATATCAGAATCTTTTTTTTTTTTTTAAGATTTATTTTTATCTTATGTGTATGAGTTTTTCGTCTACATGTGTGTATGTGCATCATGTGCATGCCGGGTACCTGTGGAGGTTAGAAGACTCTGTGGAACTGGAGTTATAGATGGTTGTGAGCCTCTCTGTGGGTCCTGAGAACCAGGTTTGTGTCTTCTATGAGTAGCCACCGCTCTTAGCCACTGATCGATCTCTTCAGCTCTAGGAATAGGCTGTTTTTTTTAAGGCGATCCTTCTATTATCTCTAAGGGTCTAAAATTTGTTTCCGGACTTGAAGGGCTAGAACATTGTGATTTATATATTTTTTAAGACACTTGGATCTGGTTTGGCTATCCAGAACCACAGCCTGCAGTGGCTAATTTAGTTAATTCCACACAAGGTCTGCAATCTGGGATTTGATTACCGTATTGGATACTTGGTATTTGAAGAGAAAGGTCTGCCATGCTTGTATCTACCCTTGACCCTGGTCATCTGTCCTGATCCATCCAGCTGCTACACGGGGGCTGCTTAAGAGAATGTAACCATGTGTGAGTCCTCCGTAGAACTCAGAAAAAAATAATCAGGGTCTAGACCCCAGGGATAGGGAGCACACGAGGTCTATCTTGGATAGATATGACCTGTCAGAGAAACCTCATGTTCTTGTTGTCTTTGTTTTTAACATGATTGTGTGTGCATATGTCCGGGGCCCAACCCAGGTGGTATCTTCAGTCACCTCTCTACCTTATTTTTTGAGACAGGGAGCTCACTACTCTTGGAGCTCACAGATTGGAGAGACCAGATGTCACCAAACACAGGCTCTTCCAGCCTGCTTCCCCAGAACTGGGTGCTGTGCTACACCTACTTCTTATGTAGGCTCTGGGGATTAGAACTTGGGTCCTCAAGCTTGTCAGCATTTTTACAGACTAAGCCATTTCCTCAGTCCCCATTGTTGGTTGATGTATGGGCTTCATTATTGACCATTCTTTGGGAACTTGCTGAATGTTATCCAGAGGGCACGTGGTCTAGTCTACAGGGGTTTTGATGACAGAGGTGACCTCTGTTCATTACTGCAAGGGCTGAAAGATGAAGCCCACGTCCGCTTGATGGCTCTGCTGTCTGCCGGATCCAGTCTTTCTAACAGCCAGTGTTTTGAATGAGCTGACCTCTTTCCCTCCCTCTGAGACTGGGAGATACCAGCTTTACTTTAGCCAGCTCAGGCAGTAGGGCTGAACTAGGAAGGTGCTGCCCAGTGTAAGGGCTGATGGTGTAGGGGTTGTGTACCCAGGGGTGCCATGGGCCCTGGGATCTCCACGGTGGCTTTGTGTCACAGTGAGCAGGGGACTGCTCTGTCCGGGCCTGGCGTGCAGTGGTTTCCTGCTTTTCTAAGCGGCCGTTGCTCTGTATTGATGACTCATGATGTTTGGAAAGTGTGGCTGTGCATTGAACAGGGAAGTGAAGAATAACACAGCCAAGGTCAAGGTGGGACAGGATAGGACAGCGCCATTACCAGCCATGCACTGTGTGGAAAATACAGAGGATGAGGGCCGTAGTAAATCTAGGTCTGGTGGTCTGCAGCAGAATGGGCCTAGGTTCTCCCTTGCAGGTTTCCAAATAGTGGTCACCTGTCTGTCTCTGGAAGCCAGTGCTGGTCTTGGCTGAGTTGGGCAGGAGGAGGAAGTAGGGGGTGAGTCAGCATTTGTTTCCTCTCTGAGTCAGGTTTGGTTCCATTTCTGAGGCTGGAGCCAGGGGGCACTGTATGGCTTTCTGTGGATTCTTTGAACTTGTAGTCAACACTGATGCTCTGCCCCCTAAGGCTGCTGGCCCTCTGGTGACCTTTTGGATGAGTAAGGGGATTAAGCTGGATCATGCAGTCCTTCCACTAGCCAGACTCCCCTCTGACTCAACTGGAGCTCTTCCTGTGGTCAACCGACAGAGTACAGGGATAGGTCTCTGGGGCTGTGCCCAGATCAGGGCATTCTTATGCCAGGAGTCAGCTCTGGAGGGGGCAGTTGGGTTTAAGGGTCTCTTCTGGTGATGGATAGTGAAGCTGTCTCCCTGGGCTTCAGTTAACCCTTAGGTGTGTGAAGATGAACGCATGGTTAGGACAGTCAGACCAGAAATCTCCATAGACAGTGCAGAGCTGACCATAGCGGACCTAAGAGCATTCCATGTGCCCATCGGTGAGATTACCCACCCAATGGAGACCTGGGACTCCTCTACAGAACACTTCTGTGTCCCTGGGCCTTGGTGCCTACCCATCATCGCCTGTTAGTGCTGTGATCTTCCAGCACAATTTTCTCACTTCTTTCTTCCTTCCATATACACGCACTGCATGACCAGGCAGATGGTCAGCTGGCCCAGCTCAGCCTAGCAATGGTCATCCCAAGTTGGTGGGGACATATAACCATGAGTAAGAATGATGTGAGTTGAAGCAGTTGGAGCTTCTGGTGTAGCAACAGGCAGGTCAGGAGCTCTCCTCTTCTCTCTCACGCCAGCTTCCTCTGAACTCTGATTCCAATCACTTGTCTTTGAGAAACTTCCTCCACCTTGGTAGGCGATCTAAAAGATGGCGGCTTTCGATACCACGCATGGCCTCTCTGTTAGGGAGTGACTGAAAGTTCAAAGTCCCAGACATGGCCTTGGTGGCCTTTGCTAGGGCCAGCTAAATGTCAGTGGCCCCTCCATGATGGTGGTACAGAGAGTATTGGTCTAATAACTGCTCATATTTGGGCTGAGTGATGAGCAAGTTCCTACCTAAGGCAGATAATGAAGCTCTTCCTGAGTCCCAGCATGAAGATGCGGTCTTCCTGCCCCTGTTCACCTTAGCCCAGCAGCGAGGAGTAGGGCCCCAGCGTGGGTTCATTTGTCCTTTGAGCTGTTATTTCCTGGGAGGATGTGGTAGAGGGTGAAGGTCTCCTTCTGGAGGCACAAGCTTCAGGTAACAGCTGCGTGATTTTTTATTTTTTTTGTCTGAGCAGAATTCCTTGGAGAGTGCACTTCACAACCAAACGGAAGAACAAAAGGACAATTCTCAGAAGCACAGCAAAAAACGAAACCAAATAAAAACCCCCATAAAAAATCCCTATGGGGTAGAGGAAATACCAGTCTGATGCCTTTTGCGCCTTGTGCTGGGTCATAAAGGGCAGATTCACTAAGAGGTGGTGGCGATGTGGCAATGTTTGGACTTGAGAGAGAATGTTCTGGAAAACAATAGAAGGTGACACCCACGTGTCTATGTGATTGCATGGTGACTGGCGGCCATCGGGGACTGCCTCATGGCCAGGGCATGCGTGGAGCCTGGGAGAGGCACTGGGCAGGAAGGGGATCAAAGTTTGCACATGGTCACCGAGAGTTGGCAACCGTCACTGGGAATGACTGATGTCAGAGGATCTCTGACCTCCATTTAGTCACCAGATACCAGTCTGGAACTCTTTGAAGATGAAGTAAACACTCACATTGCTGATAATAACAGCTGGGTGATGTCACCCGGTTATCTGTAGCTTGAAGAGCTGCACCTGGTTGCTGGAGTGACAGGCATCAGACTTTCTGTTCCCTCATGGGCCTTCTTCACTGAGGGCTACAGTTTGGGGGCATGGTTCAGAGGCTGTTTCAGGGATGGAGCTGAGGATGTGGTGACTTTCACTCTTGTTTCAGGAGGTGACAGCATGCCAGGGATGGAGCTGTGCTGTCAACCACAGCAGCTGCATGTGGCCTGTGGCTGGCAGCTCGGCCTACATGGTTACCTGCCATGGGGCTTGTGGGAGATCTCGGTTCTGCTCTGTGGCTTTGAGCAGCTGGGAAGCCATGATTTGTGTGTGTGTGTGTGTTGGGTGTGTTGTGTATGGTGTGTGTGTGTGTGATGTGTATGTGTGTGTGTTGTGTTGTAAATCATGTGTGTCTGGGTGTGGGGTGTGTGTTGTGTTTTGTATGATGTATGTGAGAATGTGGTGTATGTGTGTGTGTGTGTAGTGTGGGAGTGTGGTGTGTGGTATACACTATGTGGGGAATGTATGTGTGTATGCACATACACGTGTGTAGTACATGTCTGGGGTGTATGTGGTGTGGAAGTCTGGAGTGGAATGTGTGTATGTGTGGTTGTGGTGTGTGTGTGTGTGTTGGGGTGTGGTTTGTGTGTATATATGTGTGGTGTGTGTGTGTTGGGGTGTGGTTTGTGTGTGTATATGTGTGGTGAGGTGTGTGTTGGGGTATTGGTTTGTGGTGTGGGTGCATGTGTGTATGTGTGTTGGTGTGTGTGTGTGAACAAGATCTCATGTAGCTCAGGCTGGCCTCAGACACACTAAGTAGCCAAGGGTGACCTTCAGCTCCGATCCTCCTGCCTCCACCTCTGTGCTGAGATCACAAGTGTGCACTGGCATACCCAGCGTCTGTGTGTCATCCACTGAGCTCTCAGCCCTGAAGGCAGCTTCGAGCCTTTCAGGACTAACCCATTCAGCTTGTCAGTTACTCCTTCTCTAGCTGACATTTCCCTCCTTGGTCACAGTGAGAGCCGCCGCTCATTTTGTCTCGATTGTCCTGGACTGAGAACTTGTCTTCCTACTTTCCTTTTGTGAGGGTAAAAGCTCTGACCCCACAACCTCACAGTGTGGCCTCACTGGGTCTTAGAAGGTGATCAAGGCAAAAGCTTGGTTTAGGGAGCCCTCATGCAATCCAGCTGGTGCTTTGTAAGAAGAGCCTGAGCAGGCTGGGCTGCAGACATGGTTCAGCAGCAAGGGCAATCCTCTCCCAGAGGATCCAAGTTCAGTTCTCAGCACCAATGACAGGTTGCTCACAATAGCCTGTAACTTCAGCTTTGGAGGCTCTGATGCTTTTTTTGGGAACTTGTACTTATACACACAAACACACACACACACAAACACACACACACACACACACACACATGTACGTACACACTACACAGACACAGACAGACACATGCACACACACATACACACACACACCACACCAACCACAAACACATCCACACACACTCTCTCTCACACACACAAACACACCCACATCACACCACACCAACCACACACACATACATACTCACACACAGTGCATACACACAGACACACATACAGACACAGACATAGACAGACACATGCACACACCACACACATGCACACACACACACAGGCACATCCACACTACACCATACCAACCACAAACATCCATACACACACTCTCTCACACACACACATACCCACACCTACACCATACCAACCAGAAACACATCCATGCACACACTCATACACACCACACACATGCATACACATAGAGACACACCCACACCACACACATCCATACACACACACACACACACACACACATTTATGAATAAAATCAGTGCTTAAAAAAAAAAGAGAAGAGTTCAGGGTACCATATCTCAACAGGTCGTCCATCACATGACAGGTGTCAGGTGTTCCAGAACATTCAGAGACAAAAGCAAAGGAGTACAGGGAAAGAGGAACAGGAATCTGTCTTCCCTTTTCTGATCTCTCCTCCAGAGCCCCTTCTTTGTTAGCTTTTTCTCCACTCTACCCCGAACAGGAAGCAGAAACTAGGGGATGGGTGGGAAATGAAACCCAGGGCTCTCCACAGAGGGCACCCCACAGAAGCTCTGGAATAAGATGGGAACTCTTAAACACAGAGTTGGAAGCTTTGCTTTCTTCTCTGCACAAACTCCTTAGCTTGCATGCACACATGTACAGACCCAGAAGATATGCACAGCCCTCAGAGTGACCTAGTGTTATGTTGTCTAGAAGGCTGCACCGTGCTGCATCTGGCAGACTGTGCCGGGAAAGGCCACATCCAAACAACTCTTTGGGCCGTGTATTTGCCCTTTCACATTTGACTCCAGTCTCTGTCTATGGGAACCTGAGCTCATGTCATCTCAGGGTCATCTCTGGAACACAACTTAAGACTAAGTTCACTTTCTACAACTCTGGACCCCAGACAGTTTCATCACACCCCTCCGTCATGATGTCTCCTCAGCTGCTTCTTCTACGACACTAGCTTAGCTCATTGCTTTTTAAAGGGAACTGAGATCCCAGGCACTCTGTTGACTAAGACATTCTGACTTGGGTAGTTCTGTGTCCCCAAAGGGACAGGCCTGCCAGTTGAGCTGTAAGCAGCCTCAGTGTGCAAGCTAGGGTGCAGCATGATTCCTTTCCTTCCCACTAAGTGTGATGTTCTTGAGGTCCTGGTACTACTTCTTCATTTACCGTCGGTGTCACTAAGCTTCCCCCGTGTTTACTGTATTTGAGCAAATACACACACTCTGAGCATGGTCTGTAGCCCACATAGCTAATGTCATGACGTCACCATGTACTGGGGCACACGGACTCTGCCATATTATCTCCTTCGGTATCTTTCTCTGTCTGCCTCTACTTCAGTCTTTGCTCTTGACTCTTCCTCCCACTCTCTCCTGCTCTTCTCCCCTGAGAGTAAATACATTAATATCAGAGACTTCTGTATACACTAAGCTTCAAGATTCTTGGCAAGATTCTTATGCTCAGAGCCCAGGAACTCCACCTCTACTGGTTGGGAGCTGGGTCTTTGCCACTTAATCCAAATGACAGGCTATGTTAGTTGCCTGGTTTTAGGGTACCCCTTTGGTGTGTGTCTGATAGACACTGTTGAGTAGCCTGATGTGATGCCAACACCTGTTGAGCAGGCCTGGTGTGATGCCAGCACCTGCTTTAGTCAAGGTGTGCTGTCATTGAGGGCACTTGTTATGCTCTTCCCAGGAAGAGCATATTGGTTTCTGGTTTCACCTCTCTGCTAGCCTCCTCTAGTTCTGTAGCTGCACTTTCTAGAGGCCAAGAGAGATACAACATGGGTCTACATGCTTTCAGATTCCCTTCTCTTTGTTCCTAGGTTTGACTTGGGAAAACTGTCCATTGGAGGACTGAAGGGAGCCCACAACCATGAACATGCTTTCCAGTGGGTTGATGACTTCTAGTCTGCTCCAGTCATTGAGATATTAGAGAAGTTGACTTCCACTCTAGCCGATGAGGGTTCAGGGAAGTGACCCTTAGCTGAAAGGCTTTGTTTGACACGACTCAGCCTTAAAGACAACCCACTTGCCTGAGTTGCTAAGTGCTTGGTTCCTGTAAACACTAATACGCAGAAACCTTCCTGAGAGAGCCCTAGCAATGATCTGGGAGGTGCTGTTTGTGTACATGACTGGTAATCAGAAAATGCTCCTCATTTGCTAGGATTCAACTACCGGTAAACATTACCCTCATGGTCTCACTTCCTTCCAGTGGCTCAGTTACTTGTGTGTGACTCACAGCTGATTTTCTGATGGGAAATTTGGTCTGCTATAATGACGGTGTTTGGGTTCTAAGACACAGGCTTTCACAGATACAACTTTGACAAGAAGGGAAAGCAACAAGGAATCTCCTCATTCAGAGACTGGAAGAGTTATTAATAGATAGAACTCAAAGCATCATTGATCATCACATCAGAAGGCACACTCCCTGAAGGCCGTTTTTATTGCAGTCAACTGTGGTTGCTGGAGGTCCACCTGGGATGACTTCTTTCTTGGAGGCTTTGGGCTTGTCAGCTTTTCCTCAGATGAAGGAGAGAGATGATTCCTGCCTCAGGGAAGCACGCCACTTCCTGATTTCCTGTCTCCCTTCGCTCCCTCCTTCCTGCTTTCCTTCTTCCCTCTCTTTCTCCCTTCTCCCTCTTTCCTTTCTTCTTCATGTGCATGTGTGCATTCGTATGTTGGCGTGCATGAATAATAGAGGACAACTTTGGCTGTCTTCTTCAGGTTCCCTCTACCTTCTTTTTTTTTTTTTTTTTTGATAGCATCCCTCACTGGTTTGAAACTCATCAAATAGGCAAGATGGTGTAACCAGTGTCTGCCTCTTTAACACTGGGATTGTAAGCATGCCACACTTGGTTTTAAAAATGAGGACTCTGGGAGCCAAACTCAAATGTGTAAGACAATTACTTTATCAGTTGAACTACCTCCCTAGCCCCTTGATTTCTCTTTGTGATGACCCAAAACTAATTTGTCATCACCCAGATATCTGCTGATACTTCTTTCCAATGGACTTGGTTGTTTGTTGAGCTTTATTTTTTTTAATTTAATTTTATTATTTTATTATTTTTTGAAGTGACTTAACCACATTAATCACAGTGCTCATGACCGGACTGACCCTGGTTTATGTCCTATCCTGGCCTGGAATTCTCTGTGTAGACCAAGTTGGCCTCAAACTCATAGAGATCCACTTGCTTCTGTCTCTTGAGTGCTGATGGTAATGATGAATCACCACATCCTTTGAGCAAAGAACATTTTAGTAGATCAGTTTTGAATGTGGATCTTGTATGTGATAGATGAGTGAACCAGCCAAAAGTGTTCCAGGCTGAAGGTGAAAACACACACACACACACACACACACACACACACACACACACGGGGAGAGGTGGCCCTTGGCATAGTGACTCTGTGTTTTCCTGTAATACGTGTCTTCCTCTGCCTTTGCTGGCCTGTCTTCTTAGGAAGAAAACTTGTTCTAACCTTAATATGGAGCTACTTCTTCATCACTAGTTGTCTGTGTGGCTTTGGGCATGCCACTTACCTGCTTTGAGCTTCGGAGTTTTCCATTTGTGAACTGGAGAGCATAATACTCACCTTTCAGGTCAGTGTGAGTAGACAGCGCATACATAGTATTCTTGGCTCATAAAAATCTGCTCAGCGAATATAGTTAGTTACTCAGGGCCAAACCACAGGGAACACAGTGGCTGTTAGCAATAAAAATGGACTCCAGTAATTTAGGGTCTGCTCTAAGCCATGAACTCTCCATGTGTTGCATGAGCCTGTCAGAAAGCTACGATCACCCTCACTGGACAGAGGACAAGCTTAGTGTCCTAATTTTATCCATCCAGGATCATAGTCATATAGCTCTCTGCATGTGTGGGTTGCTATTGGTCCTGCTTTGTAGGGACACTGGAAGTCATGGTCCTATATGAGTAGAGGTTGACAACCAGCCAGGTCAGGTGACCGTGACAACATCTGCATTTCATCTTTACTCATACCACAAACACACAGACTGGTCCATGTGCTGTTAGTGAACAGCTTTGTGAAGTCTTCACATGAACACCTGCAAGCAGCTAAGCATAAGTTGAGAAATGGCATACCCATGAAGCTCACAGTGGGTTTCGTGACTCTGCTAAGAGTCGACGTTCTTACTGGGACAGGTAGGTCAGCAGAGTCAGTGTGTTGAGTGAGCTGCATGGGATGTGGGAAGGCTCCTTCTGTCCTTGTCATCTGAGGAAAATGCTGTCCATGCAGGCTCTCTGCTTGGGTCCCTCACTGTGCCCTCATCTCAACCACCACCTTCCTCAGGAAAATGTTTGACATGAGACTTGAGTTGGGAGCATGTGCCTTGGCTGAAACATGCTGCCTAGTGCACATCTGTGGGTCAGGACATTAGTATGTTATGCTAACTTTTCCTGAAGAGATGTGAACAAATTCATCTTAAGTAGGGTACCAGTGACAGACCAGAGTAGCAATTTCTCCAAAGTCCAGCTTGGTGAAGCAATTAACAATCAAGGGTGGTGAAGGCATTACTTCTAGGCTCCCGAATGACTCAAAGGAAACTGCAGCACTGGGGACCCGACTCCGATGTAGGCAATGGTCCCCAAAAGCGATATCTCTGGAGCTTCCCATACCACTTGCAGGCAGTTTGGCGGACAGGAGAGTCTCTTCTCCCCAGTAAATGTTTCTATTCCTACAGTCTTTGAGAGAAGCTTTATATATCTTGTAAGTTTTAGGAGCTTCATGAGATTTGTGAGTTGCTATTGTTGTCTTGTTGTTGACTTGTTGTAGATTTGTGTATCTTGTAAGTTTTAGGAACTTGATGAGATTTGTGAGTCTTCTTTTTCTTCTTCTTCTTTCTTCTTCTTCTTCTTCTTCTTTTCTCTCTTCCTCTTTTTCCTCTTCCTCTCCTTTTTTTTCTGGAGCCTTAAAAGCTTCATTTTACTTCTGAATCTTAACTCTCTCTGAGATAGAGTGGCTCAGTGTAGAGAAAATTGCCACATAACAGATGTATTTGAAAGGACGTAAAGGAGCCCCACTGTGTGAAGCACCTTTGCAGTGGCCCCAAAACAGTCAGGTATGTCTCCTGTGAAGAAGAAGCCTCCATGAGGATACAGTGAAGAAATGAGAGCCTTTAGCAGGTCGTTCCCAGCCAAGACACCTACTCCCTTAATGTCAGTTGAGCTGTTAGTGTGTGTCCTAGGAACTCAGAGTTCTCAAGCTATACTGAAAGGTTACATACAGGTGGTAGACAGACCCTCAAAGCATGTGACCACCATTTCTTCTCATCCTAACTCCTTTCTGTGTCTGCTTTTTCCAGTTGAGGAAGAGAGGAGAAGAGGGAGGAAGCTGGCTTTAACTTCCTGTGTCAGAGCTCCACCTCCTACAGGCCTCTTGTGGCCTTCGTATTGTAGAAGGCAAGCAGAAGGGTAGTCATCCCCCTCAACAGTAGCCAATAAGGTATCATGACAGCAGAGGTGGGACTCTGGCACACAGGAGACCACATGAGGGCCCACAGTTCCCATGGAAGGCACACAGATCTGCCTTTGGTTGGACACACCCACTTTCATCCACCTCTGGATGTAGAATGTTCCTCATTGTTTATTCACCGGTGCTGTTATTTCCCAAACCTGCCCAGCCCCTCCAGAAAACTTAGAGTCCTGTTTACTGTCTCTGTTTTCTAAAACAATCCATTCTCTTTGTTTAGCTGCTCTTTGTTTTGATTTGTCCATCTACGCATCCCGTATGTTAATCTTCCCTGAGAGTTAGGCCTGAACTCTTACTAAATGGCTTTATCTTCTCATGACCATTTTATGCAGTCTCTGGTTCTCCAGACCGAGGGTGTGTGCACACATATTTCATTGTCTTCCCCTTCTAATTTTGGAATAGATTCCCACTGTTCTCTCTGTGTATCTTTTCCCTTATGACCTCATGCCTGTAGAGAATGTTTGGGGTATTGGCTTACAAAATGCTCCCTGTTCTGAGGCCTCCTGATACCCCTGCTTTCCAGAACAGAGGAAGGATAGAAGGGCCAGCAGGACACCCAGGCTTGCTCATTGTTTTCGCCCCCACCCCCACCTGGAACCTCATTTGTGCCTAGTAGGACAAACCCTTGGGGTCAAGGTCTTATCCCATACACCTGTCCCTTTAAAAACTATTTTTTTAAAATACATTGAATTTTTTTTTAGTATACAAAATAATGGATTCCATGATGACATTTTCAACATATACTTTGTATTTGTTTTCTTATTACCCTCTCCTGTCCTTCGTCCCCCCTCCCCCCTTCCACTAAATAAGGCCTCCTGCTTTCATGCCATTTATATATGTGAATATAGCTAAATCTAGTTCCATATATGAGAGAAGACATAGGACATTTTATCTTTCTCCCCTCACTCCCCTCTCCCAATCTCCTTCCCCACCCCTTCCTCTACCCCATTCCCCATTCCCCATTCCTTTCCCCAGCTCCCCTCCCCCAGCTCTCCTCCCCCAGCTCCTTTAAGTTCTCTTTCCCCGTATAGACTCACTTCTAACTTCACATTATATGTGTATTCTGTCTTCAAAAAGTCACATCATATTCATATACATAATGTGTATATAATCCAACTGCAAAAAAGCTGCCTGCAGGAAAAAAAAATCCAGAGTTCTTTTACCCCAGAGATAAGTAGCCTTGAGGAGATTCACCACCCTCTAATGCCCACAGCATGCTCTGTGGAAGCAATCATGTGCGTGTGTACATGTGTGTGCATGTTTAAGCATGCATGTATACATGCATGTGTGTGCATGTGTGTATATATGTACATGGACCTGTGTGTGCACACATACGTTACGTATGTGCATGGGTATATGCAAATGCAATTGAAATGAAAACAGAAGCATTTCTGGTCTGGCTGTAGAGTGCTTGGCTAGCCTTGCAATGCTATTTTCACTAGCTCTGTTCTGACAAGGGCGCAGCTGTTACTGTTTGATGTGTGGTGAATGTGGTGGAAGAGACAGGGGGAGCTAGGACGCCAGGCTGAGTGGCCTCAGAGCAGGGCGCATGCTCTCCAAGATTCTATTTCAGGATTGTCTGAGACCAGTGTGTGTTCTTGCCACAGAGGAATGCTCCTTTGGAGGGGATGGCTAACCTGGCCAGGCAAGGCAGGAATGTACACCCTGTGGTGGTGACGTCTTCTAGCAATGTGTCCTGCTTCCTGCTTTGAGTCACATGAACTTTTTTTTTTTTCCTGCCTCCCACTACAGTCTGTATTCTGCCCTGCAGTGTTGTCAGTGTGGGGGAATCTTCTGAGTCTGGAAGCTGTGTTGTAAAACTCCGAGCTGTTTTCAGCATGACTCTGTGACGTAAAGATGTTGGGAGGAGGAAGGGACGCAGGAAGGGAAAGGATCGAGGAAGGAGGGCAAAGGGAGAAAGGGACAGAAACATCTTGCTGACGTCAAAGGAGACCGCATTCTACAGGGTAACATTACTGGTACCTCCACCATCCACCCTTTCTAATTTACTAGAAACCGAACAGCCTGTTTGGAAACCCATAGGTTTGCTTGCTGCCCTTCCCTCCCCCACAACTCCTCCCTCCCTCATATTCTCCTTTGACCGAAGGAGCCATTAATTGTTGGGAGTTTGAAAGCTACCTGATTCCTTGATACAGAGGGGATTTCCACGAGTCATAATTCAGTCCCTGCTTGTGAGGGCACTGTAGCTGAAGTAAATTGATCCAGCTGATGAGAAAGGGCCCCTGGGGACAGAGAGGTCAGCTCTGCAGCTGGGGCAGCTGCTGGGGTTGTCACATGACTGGCTGTGCTTGCTCAGGCTTGCCCCCAGTGCCCTCATGATCTCCCTGCATCACCGCCCCCTGCCCCCACCGCCACCCCAACCCCCAATCCCTGCATCCTTTGCAATCTCTTCTTTGCCTCTAGAAGAAGGCCAGATTCGAAGCCTAGCTGGCCTCACGAAGTGAAGGTGATTTTCCAGGAAGTTGCCAGCCTCTTTCTCCACTTGAAATGTGGGATTAGTACTGGCGAGATGGCTCAGTTGGTAACGTGCTGGCCACGCATGCACAAAGACCTGAGTTCAATACTCCAGAACCCACATAAAAAACTGTGTGTGGTGGTGTGTGCTTGCAATCCCAGTGCTGGAGACGTAGAAACAGGCAGCTCTCAGGGTCTTGCTGGCCAGTCAACCTAGCTTAATTGGTGAGCCAGAGGCAGTGAGAGACCCTGTCTCAGAACACAGGATGGATGGCTCCTGTAGAATGATAGCCAAGGTTGACCTTTGACCTCCTCACACTGACACACATATGTCAGTGTGACCATACACACGTACATGTACAAATTCAAAACAGAGTATACAGAGACTGGCTCCTTCCTGGAAGTCCTCTTTGCGGTTCTATGGTGTTTTGCCGAAGCCTCTCTCCGTTCTGCTATCTGGACACACGGGGCCTGTTCACAAATACGGTCTGGCAATCGTGACTTGTAACCTGGAGTTCCAGAAACAGCCGATTCCCCCACCCAGATGGTAGAGTTCAAGCTGCTGGCTGGCCAAGGCTGCACAAGTTAATTTTTATCCCAGTAAAAAATAATAAACACCGCATTAGCAACTACATGTTTATCAATTTGCAGTTCATTTCCAGCCAGACCATCTCCCTCCTGTGTGTTTTTACTGCTGGCTGATGATTCGGAGTATGTTTCGTGAAACCATATGTGGCTATTTAAGCCCTGGCCTCGGTTGCGTTTATGTGATGTTTTCCACCTTAATTGTATAACGCCATTTGGCTCCTAGTGCTATGGCCTTCGACTAGCACATCCGAATGATGATAAAGAAACTGCAGTAAAGCCACCGGACTTGCTAGGAGGTCACGTGGCAGCCCAGAGACCCATGCTGATGCCGAATGGAGCCGCAAGGATTTTATTTTTCTGTTTATATAAGAAGTCCCAGAGAGCACATGTTAGTTAGATCACCTTCTCTGGATAGGAATGAATCTGTTGGTCTGTTGGGTTTCTTTCCCTTGTTGTATGGTACGCTGATATCAGAGGAGGTGCTGAGAACAGCTGTCAGGTGGAGTTAGGGATTCTGACCTGGGGGATGGATGTTCCATCAGACAGCACCAGTGTATGATTGGGCTCAAGGGCAATCACTGGTCCTAAGCTCAGTATTTTTTTTTTTTTTTAACTTTCAAGTGCTTCAGATAGCTTTGTTCTTGGCAGGATTACAGCCCCCGTCGGCAGTGTCACCTACCCTTTATCATTAGACTGTGGTAGCCAGGGACACCATTTGACTAGATGAAATGGAACAATGTCTGTACATTCAGGAGCCTCTCAGCGCTCCTGAATCTAAGTACACAGAATAGAAACTGATGTTGCCACAGAAACGCTAGGGGAAAGGTATGTCCTTTCCATGGCTCTCGAGTGCCTAAGAATATCTATTTCCGGGGACCTGCTGACTGCCAGGGTCTAGTAGACCCTCACAGCACTCTCTTTGATAGGTAGGAAGAGCAGCCTTGGCTGGGGCCAGTAGGCAGTGGGTGGAAGGTACTTCATGAAACCCCAAGGATGAGGCAATGTCCATATTTCCCAACGGGTAGTTATGAAAGCACTGTTTTTTTTTGGGGGGGGGGCTAGTTTGAATATATATAAACTTTAAAAAGTTTTATTTGTGTGTGTGTGTGTGTGGTGTGTGAGTGAGTGCCCCAGCTCCTATGTGGAGTCAGACAACCCCAGGAGTCAGCTCTTATCTACTATGTGGGTCTCAGGGACTGAACTCAGGTCTTCTGCTTTGCTGCTTCTTTTACTTACTGAGCCACCTAGGTGACCCCTGAATGTATAAATTTTTAATGGTATAACTGATATAGTCAAATTTCTTGTTCTCAAATTATTTTACAAGTATGTTTGGAGTTACATGTGCAAATATGCTTATTTAGAAACATTTTCGTGTCAGGGTCTCCATGTGCCAGGCACATACTCTGCCCTAAGTGAATCCCCAACTGTCTTAGTTAAGGTTTCTATTGCTGCAATGAAACGCCATGACCAAAAAAGCAAGTTGGGGTGGAAAGGGTTTATTCTGGCTTACACTTCCAGATGGTAGTCCATCATTAGAGGAAGTCAGGACAGGAATTCAAGCAGGGTTGGAACCTGGAGGCCGGAATGAATGCAGAGGTCATGGAGGGGGCTGCTTACTGACTTGCTCCTCACGGCTTTCTTATAGAAAGTTCAGGACCACCAGCTCAGTGAGGGCACCACCCACAGAGGGCTGGGCCCTCCCTTATTGATCACTAACTGAGAAAATGCCTTACAGCTGGATCTCATGGAGGCATTTCCTCAACGGAGGCTCCTTCCTCTGATGACTCTAGCTTGCGTCAAGTTGAAACACAGAACCAGGCAGTACACCAACCTTTCCAGCTTCTTTTTAAATGACGGAACACAGACTTCCTTAACCACATCTTCTTACTTCTGCCCAGTGTCTTTGAGATCTAGTACTTCTTGAGTCTGTGAACCATGGCCTCTGGAAAGGCTGTCTTGGGTCCCCGGTTTCCCTGCCCCCACACCGGGGTCATGCCGTATTTGTGATTGCCACAGTAGGCATCTTCTTACACTGCTTTTGAAAGGGACCTTTGTGGGGTGTGGCTGCATCAGGAGATGCTCGTTTGTGTTAAGGTTATAGCAGTGCACCTGCAAAGGTGTAAAATGGCAGGGGGCTTAGAGTTACTTTGTTGCTACAAAAGCAGCTCCTGGTAAATGAAACTTAAAGAAGGTAGGATTTGTTTTGGTTCACGGTATGAGGGGCACAGACCATCAAGACACTGAGGGTGGCTGCAGCTTCCACAGCAGAAGCAGGAGGCAGATGCTCACATTGAGTCTGCTGCCAGGAAGCATTCGGAAATGAATGATGGGCTAAGATCGATTTTTTTTTCTTTTTATTTATCCTGAGGATTCCTACCCATGGGGTGGTGCCATGTGGTCACATTCAGGGTGGGTTCCTTTTCAGTTGAACATCTCTGGAAACATCTCGTAGATACAGGAAGAAGAAATCCTAGGGGATTTCAAACCCAGGCACGATGAAAAATTCACCATCACATCTGAGTTTCTCTCAAAAAAATTTTTTTTCTATTGAGTATGGAGAAATGGCTAAGCAGTTGAGAGCACATACTAATTTTTCAGATGACCGGATTCAGTTCCCAGCACCCCACATGGTGGCTCACAATTACCCGTAACTCAAGTGCTAGGAAATCTAATGCCCCCTTTCTGGGTTCCCCAGGCCCAAGGCGTACATGTGATACACATACAGACAGACAGATGAAACACTCATGCACATAAATAAAATAAATGAAGCTTAAATTACATTGATTTATTTGTGTATGAGGTATGTGTGTCTTAGCAAATGTGTGGAGGTTCAGAGAACAACTTGGGGGCGTCAGTTTAGTCCTGTGGTGATTGCAGGTCAAATTCGAGATGCTGGGTCTGGTGGCAAATGCCTTTACCCACTAAGTTACCTTGTTGTCTCCTGAAAATTTTCTTTTTCCATGTGAGGTTTTCTCAAAAAAAAAAAAAAAAAAAAAAAAAAACCAATTTCAAAACTGTGGGAACATGTGAGAAGCAAAACAGAAAGCACGTTTGGAGATGCTCTGGTATTGTTCCTGTGAGCCTCGGAGAAAACTTAACGCTGCTGGGTTTCTTTCTTCTGACATACTTGAAATTTTCCGTCATGAGAACTTAAAATTAGATTGCAAAGAGTCGGAGGCCATGCCTTATAAGAATATCTTCAAACGCTTTTAGTCAACAGGGCTGGTAACGAACCTCAGCAGACCCCCAGAAGTGACAGGGAGACCCACTTCATGTGCTATTCTTCAACAGAAGGACTCCCTACCCCCTCACCCCCCCAACCCCCGTTTCTTAGCATCCTCATTGTCATGCAGCTGCTCAGCCTAGGAGGGCAGAGAAGGGCCTGTAGCTGCACAGTCCTAGAGGCAGGCATCAAAGAAAAGAATCAACATTGTCCTTCTGGTGAGGCAGCTGTGGCCTACACAGCCCAAGCAAGAGGAACTATGAGCATCTTTCCAGCAAGCTCGGTTGCAGTCAGGATAACCGGGGCCTAGCAGCCCTGATGACCACGTTGAAAGAGCCGAGAAGCAGCTCCACTTTTACTTCCTGCTCATTTGGACAGGTTGGATCTCCCAATGTTGTTATTCCAAAAAAAAAAAACCATGGCGGTAGGACGGGGTGCTTTCTGTATAAGACAGTAGTCATAGAGTATTGCCGAGATTAAAAATGTCTGCCGGGCCTGTGTGAGAAGTCTGGAATTCTCTGGAACTATTAGTGGGAAAGAAAAGAAAAAAAAAAAATTCCCCTAAGGATGCATTACACTATGACACAATAAGTTGACCATAACTAGGATCTATTTACTTCTGACTTTTTTTTTTTTTTTAAATGTAGCCCCAATCATGACCCACATTTCCTAAGAGGACTACAGTTGTTTTGAAAGAGCCTCTCCTCAAACACACACACACACACCCCATTCCACACACACACACACACACACACACCGGTTTCGGAGTGTCTATCTCAGCATTTCAGTACTGGCAGACTTATTGGAATGTAGGGGGGGAAAAGAAAAAATCAAAGAAAATAAACAAAACACCCGTGTGCTCAAACTGAGAGCAGATACTCTTTTGGACGGTGTGTGTGTTTTTCTGATGAGCTAAGTGTTGATTCTAACCCAAAAAGGCTGGAAAGTGTGAGCTTAGATAAGTGTCTGCTGGAATCGGGACTGCAGCGCGGAGGCTGTGAGGTGGGAGTCAAGAGCACCGGCTGTGGCCGCAGAACAAAGTTCATCTTCGCTGATCCTCACGGTAATTGGTTACTGAAGAGAACGAGCAACTGTCCAGAAGCCTTCTGTTAACTTCAGCCTCGACTTACAAGGGCGGGCAGATGCTTTGGGCCAGGCGAGGGGTCACAGATGAAATCTACAGGCGTTGCCTTAAACAGTGTCAAGTGGTCCCTGTCCAAGCCAGAAGTTAAGCTAGAAGATGGCTATCAAGTGCAGTTGTTGGGTCTGGCACAATCGCTCTTTGCTGAGCTGAGCAGAAAAGAGAGATATTTCCCTGTGGATTTGGCTCATGGTTCCACAATGCAGTCTTTCATCTGCATCTTCCTATTGGCTCAAGGGAAAAAACAAATCTTGCGTGCATAGAGGAGTTGTCCCTGAGAGTTGACATGGTTCACCCGTGCCCCTGCAGGGCCCTCCACCTACGATTTCCTATTACACTGCTTTTCCAGCAACTCAGACAAGCGACCTCATGAAGTGGTTGAAGCTGCCTTTTGGTTGTAGTTAAAAAAAAAAAATTTCCAGCAGATTGAGTACACATGCTACGATAAACAGGGTAGCCTCCTCCTGTGAGCTGTGATATCTTACATTTGCAAGCCTGTGTGTGCGTGAGCATGAAAAACAGGGTTGGTTGGACTGAGCAATGTTGCTTTGACCACGGGGCCATTTCTGCAGAATTCTCTTTCCTGTGGCCCTTCCCCTTCAGGTCAGTGAATAAACTCATCGGGACGGCATCTGGCAAGGGCACTTCGCTGCAGAGCTTAATGTGCAACTCGTGTTTTTCCTCCTGTGTCAGCAGTTAGCCATACAATTTGGTAAATAAGGGTTCCAGGGAGTCAAATGCATCTGTCAGCCAGGGGAAGAGAAGAGGGAGGAGGAGGAAGAGAAGGAGGAGGAGGAGGGGGAGGAGGAGGAGGAGGAGGAGAAAGTTTTGAAATCTACGTCTGTGGTGACTGTAAGAGGTAGGATAATTTAAGTAACCTGGAAGAGCTGTGGGTTCACAGGTTTCAACAACAGGAAAGTCTCTTGTTTTAAAATCCTGCTAAAGCAACATGTGGGCTTAGGGAAAAAAAAAAAAAAAAAAAAAAAGCGGGCCTGGCCTGTGGTTTGGTGATTGTATTTCCTTATTGATATAATGGCTGCTGACGCAAGGCCTCCTGGGATTGCCGTGTGACCGCAGGACCGACAGTTACCCTACTGGGTTCTGAAACACAGCCGGGGCTTTCTGGACAGATGAGAAGTCTAAAAATTTCCCTTTTCATTTCCTCTCTGGTGTGACTTTGTCATTTTTTGAAAAGCTAAAAGGGAATTTTGCTTACAGTTTTAAGTTTATCTGGCCTGGGTGGCTTCCTTTTTACTCCCCCCAAATCCCACACTCCAAAGACCCAAACTTAAAGACAAAAAACCCCACAAATTCTTATAGACCCTTCCCCTCTCCCACCGCCCACCTCCACTCCATACCCCATGGGACTGTGCTTGCTTAATCTGCTCTTCAGGACAGACATATAAACAAGCAACTCTTCTTAATACACACTCCAACACCTTCACTCAACCATCTTTAGGGTCACAGGTGGGGAGAACAGGCAAAGTGCCTCATGGAATCTCCTCCTTCTCCCAGCCTATGGGAGGCTCTGTGGGCAAATGCTCTAGGACCTCTCCATAAATTCTGGGACAAGTGGAAACAGATCTACTCCTGCGTGATGTAACCCACTCACCACAGAGTGGAAGGCTCTGCAGTGCAGAGGTGTGGGGTTGGTTGAGCACCCCAAACATTTTGCAGCCCAGTTAAACCCCAGAGAGATGCTGCTTCTGAACTGCTCGAACTAGAGAGATCCCTGTCCCAAGACAGCTCCTGAACCTGTGAGGCTATTCCTCTTTTCTGCGTGTAGGAGAGACAGCAGGGAAAGGACAGAGGGCATCTCTCATTCACCCAAAGCCTCTGCATTCGTGGTTCCAACATGCATTGCCCCACATGTTGAACATGCTTGTTTTCACGCACATGTGTGTTCTTTATGTCACTGGGCACGGTTCCAGAACGTCTTTTAAAGATAACATTTGGAAGCAATGTGTATTTCAAGACTCCAGAAAATTAACAAGCATGGCTAACTCTCACCAAAACATGCCACCTGCCAGTTCTAGGTCCCTGGAACCTGAAACCCAGAGACCGGATTATTATACGCCCCTCCCACATAAGTCTGATAAATCTGACCCAAAGACGGCTCCGAGGCCACCAGGAAGTGCAATCCTGCCAAAAATTAAAGCTAGCAACTGCCAAAGTCTTAAGGTTACAGGGAGAGCAAGAGGGATGCAGGCCTGCTGTGTGAGTGTGCACACAAGGTCCATGTTGTACAGGGCACATGAGCAGGAGTACAGGTGGTTCTGGGACCTGCAGATTCTTGTCTCCAATATACAATGATGTGACTGTTTGCATAGGATAGACAATACACCGTCTGTACCCAGTCACTTCAAAGTTACCGTGCCTAATAGTGTAAATGCTAAAAACTGGATATTATACCATTTGAACTTGGTTGATCCCATGGCTGCAGAATTCACAGATACAGAGCCCCAAATGTATTGGGTATGTGTACATGGGCTTCATGTGTTTACATTGTGTGGATGCAGTTAACAGATGTGTGAATAGATACCGTGTTAAATACTGTGAGTTTATGTGTCCATCGGGTGCTCTTGAGAATGTATTCAGAACATGTAGGAAGATGTGCTTTGTGTATGTGCTTTGTGTGTGGTGTGTATGTGTTTATGTGTGTACTACGAATGCATCATGTGTATATGTATATTCTTGCATGCTTCCTGTGTGTCTAGGACACTGGATGCCACAGATGATCTGTGGACAATGACAGGAGTTGCTTGTAACCTGCATGTGTGTGCATACACACATATGTGTACTTCATAGTACTTGGTGCAAAAAGTGCTCTGAAGGCATCTGAATTTAGCCTGTTCGAATCCAGGTAGATCACTCAGGATGGGTGACTGTGAGACTGCAAAGACAAGCATCCTCTTGCTGTGTTTCTTCTTGCCAGCCTCTCCTGAGAGTTGTTTCCTTTATCCTTCCTTCTTCCTTCCTTTCTTCTTCCCTCCCTCCCTCCTTTTTTCCTTCCTTCTTTCCTCCTTCCTTCATCCCTTCTTCATTCTTCCTTTTTTTTTTTTCCCGAAGATTTTATGTAGCCAAGCTGTCCTGGAAAGTGCTATATAACTGAGGAAGACCCTTAATTCCTGATCCCTCATCTACCTCTGGGTTACAGGCATGCACTACCATGTCTGAATCTCAGTAACATCTTTTTAAGTGCCTTTTGTCTTCAGCCTGAGGGAAGATGTTTTGTGACAGAAAGTATTGGAACTAAGGCCCTGTGTATTCAGGAGCCAGAAGGAGAAAGCAGCAGCAGGGGGTGAAATCTCAAAGATAGCACAAGTCTGTATTCAGAAAACACAACTCCTGTCCCTCCTCACAAGAAGTCTGTCCCAGTTTCCTGCCTCTGACCTTACTGTAAGCACTGACCCACTTTGGTCTATTTTTTATTTGTTTCTTTGAAAAAAAAAAAAAAAATGCTCACTATGTGATTACGGTTGACTCTTGTCAACTTTGCTCTGATTCCTCCACCCTGGCATCTGAGGCCCAAAGTGCAGCTCTTCTCCTCCTCAGTTCCGCTAATTATGGGTGAGCAGAGCCAAAGGATGGTAGGGTTCTATTGGTGATGTGACATTCGGTGACCCACTTCTTCATAGTCACAGACACAAGGACAAGAGGCTGTATATTGCTCTGTACCTGCCTCTCTGAGGCAAACCATGAGAGCCGGCATCTTGCCAGGTCCCTGTGTTGTGTGTGTGTGTAAGGGGCAGGGATAGACTCTGTCCTGGGCTCTCTCTCCCTAGGCTTGCCCTTTGGGCCCAGGGTGGTGAACATATTCACACTTATCTAGGATTACAGCCCAAGTCAACAGTGGAACCAGGAAGTGGGCTCGGATCAGCCTGGCATGCTGAGTATGGGTATTTGCTTTTCTCTTCCAGCAAACTTTGATTTACTCTTTAATAAGTCACCGCCGAGGATGTGGCTCTTGGAAGGTTTAGCTTGGCACTCAAACCTAAGTCACATGTTGATAAAGAGGGAGAGGGAAGGCCAGTCTTTACGTTGTTCAGCTTGATCATTAACCCCGAGTTTGGAATGGAGCTTGCTTTCAGAAGGGCTGGTTGCCCAGTGCAGGAGCAGGTGGCAATTCTCCATCAACCAGGTGTGGTGACGTCCTTAGCAGAAAGCCATCATGACTGGGGCAGGCACAGTGGACAACCCTGCAGAGGATGAAAGATAAATGGCTCTGACTTCAGACATCTTTGGCCTCAGTTTCCTTGACTGTGAAATAAGAATAGATAAGAATCAAATAAACCAAACTCCTAGGTTGCTTTGGGACCTGATAAGGGAGCAGATGAGGGGGGCCAGTGGTGTTCAATAAACAGTGGGGCAGTGTTTGTCAACAACAGTGTCACAGTCATTTATGTGGTCGAAATATAGCTTCTGTCTTTTCTTTCCAGAAATTTCTCCAGAGTGTCTCCTTTCAAGGACTAGAGTCAAAGCAGTGTGTGTGTTTGTGTGTGTTTATGTGTGGTGTATATATATGAGTGTGTGTGTGTGTATGGTATATATGTGCCTGTGTGTGTATGAATGTATGTAAATGTATGTGGTATATGTGTATGCACGTGTTTGTGTGTATGTGGCATATATGTATGAGTGTATGTGTGTGTGTGTGTATGTGAGTGTGTGTATGTGCATTTGTGTATGTGTAGTATGTATGTGTCTTTGTGGGTATGTCTGAGTGTATATAAATGTATGTGGCGTGTGTATATCTGAATATATGTAAATGTATGTGGTGTGTGTGTATGTGTGCATGTTTGTGTGTGTGTGGTACGTACGTATGAGTGTATATATGTATGTGAGTCTGTATTTATGTGATTATATGTATGTGTGTGTGTGCGTATGTGTGTGTGTGAGTGTGTGTTTATGTGATTATATGTATGTGTGTGTGTGAGTGTGTGTGTGTGTGTGTTTGTATGTGTTACTGAAGATTGATTAAACCCATGATCTGGCACACGCTAGATTTTGTTCTACCATTAACCTATATCCATGGCCCCTTTTGCTATTTATTCATCTGTTTATTTTAAAAAATCTGAGAGGACAATGCTTTATCTTGTAAAATGGAGTATGGAGGATAACCATTCTCCTACCCCAGCTCTTCTGGAGTAGCTAGGGTGGCAGGTCTGTACTACCTGGCTTAGCTTGGAGAACATTCACACTTCACAGGGAAGCAACTCGGAACTGGTTCCTGGGGAAGGGGTGTTGGGTTAAGGTTTCCTTTCTCTTCTGCCGACAGCACTTCCGCATTAAATCCAGTCATCAGCAAAAACAGAACAAACTGAGGAGAAAGAGGCTGGAGGGCCCTCGTGGCACAGTAAGGGTGACTCACGGAGATGTGAGCAGGGCCACTCACCTCCTGTGCCTAGGGCATAAGAAGAGGGGAGAGGATCACCCAGGGAAGGCCATAGAAGTAGGCATAGTGGGTCTGCTTTAGGAGCTTTGGATGAGAAGCGTGTTGTCCCCCAGAGTTTAGAAGGCAGTAATAATCTGGGCTCAAGGCCAGGCTGCATTTTACACTTTAAACTGTCAAGCACTAGTAATTCCAAACAATGTTAGTGATAAAATCTCCCTGTCTGGGCAGCTGGCCCTTCTGCCTCTCTCAAGGCACATGGATGAGTTGGGGGGAAAGTCAGAGACCAAGGAATCTAAGTTGTTTCCTGGACCTGAGGATACAGGTGCTCAAGGGATCCTGGGGTCACAGAGTCCCGTGAGAAAGAGGAAGAGGGAGGGGAACAGGGTCTGAAGTGGAGCTTTCCTTGGGGCCCCGATCAGGGCCCCTTCAGAGGGAAATAGGTTAGCAGACCTGGAGCAGACATCCCTGTAAACTAGGGCCAACAGACTCCTGCATAGAAAGATGCCTTTCCCTTCCAAACACCCCTACCCTGTGTTCTTCTGCCTCTTCAGAGCCATTCTCCTGAAGACTGGTGATTACCTATGGGGACAGGTTTGTCTCATCCTTGAAATCAACTAGTGAGATGGACAGATCTGTGTCCATTGAACAGATGAGAAAAACTGAGGCTCCAACAAGGGTCAGGGACTCTTTCTGCTTTGGAAGCAAAGGAGAAGAGTTGTGGGCTCATTTAGCCCTAGAGTCTGCTACCCTAAGCCTCAAAGGCCCTGGAGTTTCTGGGTGAAGCCTACTGAGGAGGTAGCAGGGATCTTTTCATCTGTTATTTTAGGGGTGCACAGAGTCCCACCTCCAGACTCAATAAACCAGCTTAGTGTTACTCAGCACAACACAGACAAGTCATCTGTGAGAAGCCTTGAAGTACACTATGACAGACAGAGAGAGACTCTTTAAGGACAATGCTTTTCTCAGAGTAGGGCTTCCCAGTGTGCTGGAGAAGGCTCCCCGGTACAACGTCTGTCTAAGGTAACCAGTAGACACGTGTCCTTTTTTGATTCCTGGTTCTTGCTAGAGGCTGGCCTAACCCTGAGGCCCACCTCAATCAAGTGCTTCCTTGTTCCCAGGGAGTTATTTAGGTATAGAAATGTCCTCTCTTGAGGTTTATCTCCTTCATATACTTCTCTGGCCCCAAGCCTTGAGGAAACTCCAGGAAAATGGGAGGAAGGTCTTTTACAGGGTCAGCCTCGCTCAAGGAGAACACGGAGCAAGAAAGGATTCTTGTTCTGACTCAGGAGCAGTCCCTTGTGTCCTCTAGGCTACAGCCTGAGCTGTGGGGCTGTCCTGAAGGAACAGCTAGCCCCTGACCACAGGCCTGCTGGGGCTGGCCAAGGGCCCAGGCCTAAGGAAAAGCAAGTGGGCCAGGAACACCTTAGGGCCTCAGATGACCAAGACACCAGACAGTGGTAGGCTTTTTTCCCCCTGCCTCCCTTAGAGTTTGGTTTCTTCCAGATTCCGGATTCCACAGATGTCTCCCTTCGAAAAAAGGAAGCAGTGGTCTGACTGGGTTATTTATGCGTGTGGCCTCATACAGTATCTGCCTTTGTTCCACAGAACGGCAGCCTAAAAACCTGCTGGGAAGGGGCACTGTGTGTTCAGCGGCTTGCACAGGAAATTGGAAATCAGAGACACGGGGATCGACCCACCCCCTCCTCTGACTCATGCTTAAACAAACCCAACACACCCCCGACCTTTGCTCCCTGCATCTGCAGCAGGCTCTACACACCAACAGCCCCCCCCACCCCCCACCTTGCTGGCACAGGGCTCACTAGCTCACTGAAGGTCAGCACACAATCAACTTCCTGGGGGGAGAGGATCCTTAGATGTAAGCGACTGTTTCTTTTTCCCTGAACAAAGTGAATCCTTAATGTTCACACCCTCCCACCCCCTTGAAATGTCTCCTCCATTATATTCATCAGTGCAGAGATAGAACATTTGGCAAGATTATTTTAAGTAGCTCTCCAACCTGTGATCATAATTTAAAATCAAGGAATTTGCTGAGCAGCTGTAGTGAAGAACAAAGGGCCCCGGGGGGAGGGGAGGCTGTGGTGGCTAAGGCCTGGGCTAGTACCAGAGCTAGTTGTAAGAGGTGGGCTGTGCACAGTCTGTGGGGCATAGGGTTTGCTGTCCTTGATATACGTCCATGTGCGAGGCTTAGAATAGGCCACACCAGACCAAACGGTTCCAAGTGGGGTTTATTCAGGAGATAGGGCAAAGATGGGGGGTGGGGGGTGGGAAGAAGAGGAAGAAGATGGAAGAAGAGAGAGAGGTCAGGGGTTCTGCCTGTTTTATATGGGAGGTGACATAGCCTCTCCCAGGTGAAGGTAGGAGGTAGTCGGGTAGATTCTGGGAATGTATGACGGTTGCCTTGGCAACGATGTGGTCACCTAGATGTGATGTCACTGGGTTTGGAGCCTGATACCAACAGTCCTGACTCACTGGAGTCTCATCTACCCGACCTACTACACACAGCTCTTGAAATATATGTAGCTGGTGAGGGGGTGGGGGTGGGCAGTGGGGGCTGTTGCAAGGGTTCCCCTGGGTAAAGTGCTTGCTGTGTAAAGAGAAGGCCTCAGGACCCACATAAGAAGTAATGTGTGGTGGAGTGCAACCTGTAATCCCAGAGTGGGAGTAGGAAAGGAGAAGGACCTGGAGCCTCACTGACCAGCAAGTCAGGCTGTGGGAATCTGTTTTCTCCTACCTGTGAGGCCCAGGAGTCAGACCCAGCTTGTCAGGCTCCACACATCATTGAGTCATTTTTTATTTTATTATTTTATTTTATTTTTTTAAAGAACTTCACCTCATCTTTGGAAACAGGGTCTCCTGCTGTATCTGCAGCTCCCTGATTGACGACACTGGATGGCCGTTGGGATCGCAGGATTCACACCTCTATCCCTCCCTGCCAAGACTGGAGTTACTGACGCATACCACCATACCAAGCCCTTTCTCCACTCAGCCATCTCCGAGCATGTTTGTTGTTCACCCAGAGTTGCTGCCCGTCTTCCCTGAGGGGCACAGCAACAGCTCTGGTCACTGTCAAGCTTGTGTGGCCAAGCCCGTCATGCTTGGGAAACTGATATTCAGCTTGGTTGCTCTTTTTCCCTGTTCTTTAGGGTGGCTCACCCCAGCTCTGCTTTCTGAGAAAACAAGGCTGAACTTTGCTCAGCCAAAGCCTAATTTCCCTGAGGTCTGCTGTTTGTTTGCCAGCCCTCCTCCCTCCAGCTGCTTGATTTGTTGACCAGTCTCCCTTACCAGGCTCTCTGCTTCCTCAGCTCCAGTACCTACTTCTTGGAAGGTAGCCATATGGGGCCCAGCAGATGGAGTGTAGGCCCTGTGCTGGTGGCTATGATCTGCTGGGCCTGACTCCACAACCAGGGTACCCAGGCAGACTCAGTGGAGGAGCTTGGTACCTTTGAGGCCACTGGGCCAAGCAGAGATGAGCAGTGTGGTACCAGGGCTCCAGGGCTCTAGGGTAGCTTTGGGTTCCTTGCAGGCTGTTATAACAGACGGAGGGGGGAGCAGACAGACATAGAGAGAGAGACAGAGACAGACAGACAGAGAAGGGAGGAGACAGACACACAGAGAGAAGACACACACACAGAAGACAGAGACAGATAGAGACAGACACACAGAGAACAGAGAAGAACACACACACACACCACACACACACACACACACACAGAAAGACAGACTTACAGATGGAGGTGGTGGTAAGAAACAGAAAGACAGACAGACAGACAGACACACAGACAGAGAGACAGAGAGAGGCAGAGAGAGACAGAGAGAGATAGAGAGACAGAGACAGAGAGAGACAGAGACACAGAAAGAGACAGACACAGAGAGACAGAGACAGAGAGACACAGAGAAACACACAGAGAGACAGAGAAACAGAGAGAGACAGAGAGAGAGCTGACAATAATGGAAGTAAAGACCAGTGGTAATGAAGAACAGCTTATTTCCAAAGCCATTGTGTTCTGAAACATTCTTCAAACTTTCCTCTTCTTCCTCCTCCTCCTTTCTTCTCTTCTTTCTCCTTTTCTTGTCCTCCCCTTTCTCCTTCTCTCCTCTTCCTCCTCTTCTTCCTCTTTCTTCTTCATTTCTGCCTCCTTTTTCTTTTAATTTTCATTACATTTTATTTATTTGTGTATATGCTATGTGTACTGTGTGTATCTGTGTATGTGCCTATATGTGTCTGTGTGTGTGTCTGTATGTATCTGTGTGTGTCTGTATGTGTCTGTGTGTGCATCTCTCTCTTTGTGTCTCTCTGTGTGTGTCTGTGTGTACATCTCTCTCTTTGTGTGTCTCTGTGTGTCTGTATGTGTCTGTGTGTGCATCTCTCTCTTTGTGTCTCTCTGTGTGTGTCTGTGTGTACATCTCTCTCTTTGTGTGTCTCTGTGTGTCTGTATGTATCTGTGTGTGCATCTCTCTCTTTGTGTCTCTGTGTGTGTCTGTATGTGTCTGTGTGTTTTTTTTTTCTCTCTCTGTGTATTTGTGTATGTCTCTGTGTACTTGTATCAGTGTGTGTCTCTCTCTGTGTGTATTTGTGTGTGTCTGTATGTGTCTCTGTGTGTCTGTATGTGTCTGTGTGTGTCTCTGTGTGCTTGTATCAGTGTGTGTATTTGTGTGTGTGTATGTGTCTCTGTGTGTCTCTCTCTGTGTCTCTGTGTATGTGTCTGTATGTATCTCTGTGTGCATGTGTCAGTCTCTCTCTCTTCTCTCTCTTTTCTCTCTCTCTCTGTGTCTCTCTCTGTGTGTATTTGTGTGTGTCTCTGTGTGCTTGTGTCAGTGTGTGTCTCTCTCTGTGTGTATTTGTGTGTGTAGGTCAAAGGATGACAAGTTCCTCCACCTATCGTCTGAGTTCCAGGGTTTGAACTCAAGTCATCAGGTTTGGCAGCCCTTTTACTGGCTGAACCATCTTCACAGCCCCGAACTTTCTATCTTCAGATATTTCTTGTTTCTCCTGGCTTCTCTTTATTTCCATAGAAACGACATCTGTGGTCCTTGGGACCTTATGCCCTCTAGACTTCGGGCGATCCCTCCTATAGTTTTTGGGTCTTTTCCTCTGTCACACCTCCAATTTTAACTGGTTGCTGGTGTGGTTCTCAAGAATGTTTAGTACAAGGAGACATACTTCATGACAGTCCTACTGTGTCACCTAACACCCCCATACCAACAATCCCACCTGGGCCATAGAACGGGCTTTGATTTCCCGGAAGCACATTTTTAATAACTTGATGTAATTCCTTAGTTTGCTTTTTGAGACAGGGTTTCTCTGTGTGTAGCTATGGCTGTCCTAGAACTTGCTTTGTAGACCAGGCTAGACTCAAACTCACAGAGATCCTTCTCCCTCTGCCTCCTACATGCTGGGATTAACGGCATACATCCACACACCTGGCAACTTGATGTAATTTTTAACATTTAGGAGACAGGAAAAAAAACCTCAGAAGCCTAGATTTTTATCTGCAGCACCACTGGGCCACTGCTCACTCTGTGTCCACTGGCTGAGATGAACAGGCAGCTGCTCCTACACTGCACCCTGTCTGTTCTGAACCATTGCTACATCTAAGCATGCCTGTCCAGTCTTTGGGACTGGGAATTAGACACACTGATGAATGGGATTATAGTTCCTCATCTTCTAAATCGCCTCATCGGTGGAGCCTGTGACCCATCCTTCCGATTACTTTAGCCGTGCCCTGGGTAAGGTAGCATCTTCCTGGCAATCATTTCCCACCTCTATAGACTCACAGATGACCATGTTTCTCACAGGCACATCTTGTCTACGCCTCCCAAGCTCTTTATGTCTCCAGGAAGCCTTGCCCCATGCATTATTGCAAAGACAGAGGCCACGTGTCCCTCAGTGCCTTGACTCCTGTCTTTCCTTCCTCCAAGATCTCTCTTACCTTCCCTACCTCCCTCCTTCCCTTCTTTCTTTCAACCCTTTTAAAGATGGACAATAAGCAATCCTAAGACAAGCTTTTAAGATACTGACCTCTCATGTCCGTATCACCCGAGTCAAGAACTAGGCAGTCTTCCCTGGGCATCCTTTCTATCCTCCCATTCTGACTCCAGAGGAAAAGTCCCTTGGTTTGCTTGTTCTACTATCAAAATGTGTACATAAATAGATGCTTATGGCAGTTTTATTCCTAATCACCACTGGGAGCTGCTAATGCACAGAATTCTATGGGTCTACTAGCCCTTGGCCATTGGCCATGTTGGAATCCTTCATGTCACAGCTGATTTGACTGGACAACATGGTAGATGTTGAGAGAGATATACCAGTGTCTCCCACAGTGACTCTGGGGTTATCTTAGACAGATACATCACTATTTATATATTTAAAAATGTTCAATTTCATAATGTTACAGCCTCCCGGGAATTGAACTTTGATAACAAGGAAATTTTTTTTTTTTATTCCTAGTAACATCTTTTGCTTTATAGTCATTGAATTGTTATTCTGTTTTACTTTAAAAAAACCAAATGTTTTATGTACATGTGTGTCTGTGTGGGTATGCACGTGTAAGGATAACGCCCATGGAAACCAGAAGAGAGAGAGCGAGGTTACAGGTGAGTAAAGCCACGCCAGGCTGTTTACACGGGGGCTGGGGATTCAAACTCAGATCCTCGTGTTTGTACAGCAAGCTCTCTTACCCCTGGAACCATTTTCATAGGCCAGAGAGATGTTGTATATTCTGTGTTACTTGAACCACTGGTATGAGTTTCCAGATGTGCTCTGTTTTCCTGTCTTTAGTTTCTCATCGATAGACTTCTCACCTTTTCTCTCTCTTCAGCTTTCCTGCTTCCCCCTCAAGCAGGCTTTTCACGGTGTGATCTGGTGGCCTTTCTTTTCATACTTGCCTAGAACTGTAAATCATTTTCAATTTCTCCCTAGGCACCAGAACCTCTCCTACAAACATATCCAACTGTCTCCCATGCAAACACAGCCAGCTTCTTATTCCCGAGGCCCCTCCCTCTTTTCTAACCATGAATCTAGACGGTACTACTTTTGGTGAGAATTCTTGCTAGGACATTTTCTCGACTCCTATGTTTCTTTCCACTCCCTTCCAGATCCACAGTGACAAGCTTGGATCAGTTTCCTGTCACGATGGATTAGCTTGTCCAGGACAAAGTTTACACATCACTGGAGAAGTGTGAAGAGGGAGTGGGGACAGGAAAAAAATAGAGACGCAGGAAGAGATTTATAATGTTTTAAACTACACAGCCCAGCCCGGAACTTTCCATAAAACTTTCTCCTCGCTCCGCCTTTTCCTCACTTTTATTGCCAGAGTATCTGAATGGGCAACCCAGACTCGCTGTTTCCATGACTGAAGCACACACTTGTCTTTAAATGGTGTGAGAACCAACCTACTTGCCAGAGCAAGGTTTTAATAAACAAAAAAGAGCAGGGTCTTGTATAGCCCAGAGTGGCCTTCAAGCTCTTTTTGTAGCCGAGGATGACCTTGAACTTCTGATCCTCTTGCCTCCACTTTCCAAGTGTTGGGATTACAGGTATTCTCCACCATGCCTGGTTATATGAGGTGCTGGGGATTGAACTCAGGGCTTTATGTAAGTCACATTCCCAGCTGTATAGCAGGCTTCTCTTGGTTCTTATCCTGTCTGGTCCTTTGAAGACTGTGAATCTCTCTCTCTCTCTCTCTCTCTCTCTCTCTCTCTCTCTCTCTGTGTGTGTGTGTGTGTGTGTCTGAAACTCTGAAACTCTCCTCCCCTGGGTGCTGGGAAGCTTGAGACTCTAGGGTCTCCCAACCTCTCCTTCCTTTCCACCTTCCTCTTCTTTTCTATAGGGAGAGCTTCCTATGGTTTCTTGGTCCTCTTTTGGCTTCTCTTTCTATTTCTTGTTATGGAATCCTCCCATCCTTTCTTTTGATGCCCAGAGCTAGCTTTCCAGTCAGAGCCATTCAGTAGGGTTCCACACTTGCCTTCCTCGGTGACTGCTGTTTATTTCTTCTGTGTGTCCTAGAAGCCCTTCAAAATTATTCTTAAAGTTGAGTTCATAGTTTCCACCCACAAACTTCCTCTTTCTTGTCATCCCCCCACCCATGTGTGAGTACCACTATACAACCCCTGCTCCCATTTCACCCTTCATATTAGATACTTTTCCTTTTATCTCTGTTTCTTCATTCCGTAGACTTCTCAGGACTCGTTCAGGTGTCTCAGTTCTAAAAAACAAAACAGAACCTTTAAGTGGATATGTGGAAAAAAAGACGTTTCAGTAATGAGAAACATGGGTCAAATCTAGATCTGTCTAGGACTAGAGGGTACTACACACAACATTCAACGTGTCTTGAGTTTGCTTTTTCTGGCCATAACATGAGAGTAAGGCTCACCAACTCAACAGTTAATCGAGATTAAATGGTTTACAAATATATACAGTACATATTGGAGAGGGTGTCTTCTATATAGTAAGGCTATCCTTAAGTTCACAATAATCACTTTCCCCCCCTCAGTCTCCTGACTGCTGGGATTACAGGCAGGATCCACCATGCCTGGCTCATTAATGAAAACGTTGTTTCATATTATAAGCTCCTTAAGAGCAAGGCTCTGTTCGAGTTAATCAATATAGCTCCAAATGTTCAGTAAATGGTGATCAAATGAATAAATGAACACAGCATAATTTTCCTAACTCCACGGCCCATGGAAAAGGTAAAACCTAATCTATCTTGTCCCGTTTAATGCCTCCTGGTTACAAGTCACCACTCACTTGATGATTTTGTTCTATTTTTACCTGGTTTGTTACTTTGTATTGAATGGCTGCTAAGAATGGAGAAGAAAGCATGAACTTCTAAACCCACTCAACGTTAGCTTGTTGCTGCTCTCCTCAAGCTGGCACGCCTGGTTAACTGTCTAGTAGTTTAATGGTGAAGACAACTAACTGTCCTTGATCGCCAGCTCCCATTGCCTCTTTTTATTTTTGCTTAATTTATCTAGGTAACTGCTTCATCTCTTCACTTTTGATCTTTATTGAACAGTCTCTTGGGTTCCAGGCGGCCATCTGGTCTACACCCCTACTCTCATTTTCTGCTTTCACCTACTTCCTCCTCTTTGGTCTTAAAGGTGGGGGATGCTGGCTGTTGTTGTCCTATAAAACTAGCCCTCAGCTGGAAAGCAGCCTTTCTCTGAACACGCATCAGGCCTGGCGCACCTGTCTGCTGGCGTGGACATGCCAAGCACTTGTCTCCCTCTTGGCCCATCAGACACAGCTGAATACGTTTGGCTGATGTGCCGGCAATTTGGTTATTCATTTTCTGTTCTCAGCTGAACGTAGACCACCTGGCCATAGCTTGGCTCACCCACTTCCTAGTTCTTTTGGCAGATGGAGTCTGGCATCCACGGTGTGTTTCCTCTTTCCCTCCTTTTCCACTGACTCCATTAGGTAAGGCTTTTGGGGGGGGAGGAAGAATAAATGGAGATGAGGAATGGGGACGTAAGGTAGAATAGATATAGCTAGGACAATCTCAAAAATATTTCCTTTGGGGTATAGAGACATGCTGTCTCTTTGGGTCCACTTTCTGATTCATCTAAGATTTTGAAACAACATTTATTTATTTATTTTATTTTATTTTATTTTATTTTGTCTTTACCATGAATTATGTACCTTGGCGGATGAAGGTCATCGTCTTTGAGGGTGTGAAAGCTTGGATCATGTGGTTAGTATTTCAGAACACTTTGTTATCTTTGGCTACATAGTAAAGCTAGCCTGGGATACCTGAGACTCTGTCTCCAAAGTACCACAACAAAAAAAAAATATAACAAAAACAAGAACAATAATAATAATAACCACAACCACCACAACAACAACAATAATAATAATAAAAACTGGAATGAGGCTGGGAAACAGCACCACCTTCCCTGAGGCAGTGAGAGCAGCCTGTGTTGACAACAGTCAGCCATTGTGTCAAGATGGCATCAAAGGCCTTTTGTTCTTCTTCACTGAATGACCACCATAGAAACTGAAACTCGAGGGGGAAAAGCTTTGACAGGATGGCCCTGCACCATTACTCACTGTGCAGAACACACACTCATACCTTCCAAAGGTACCAGAACTGTGCCTGGTGACTACCTCATTCCCCTCCGAGCCCCTGACACATCCTGCCTGCCCCTCCTCTAAAATGAAGACAATTGCTCCCAGAGGACTCCATGGCATATTGAGCCCAAACACCCTCAGCCTTAGACCTGGCTTCCGTTGTTCACACAAGGGATGTGACTAGTCTCTTGGCAGAGATGGGGCCACAGGGAGTATTCAAGGAGTCTTCAATATGCAGTCCCTTTCTGCTTCTTGCATCCAGGTCTAAGCCATTCTATCATTATTTCTTTTAGTATATCTGAAAGAATCATGATATAATTAATTCAAGATGAAATAGCTAAATTCTCTCAAGGTGTAGGAAAAATAAGAGCCCTGAGACCCTCGACAGTAACTCGGGTATATAAAAGGGTCTAATGGATGCATATTGTGCTAACGAGTCCTACTGTAATTAAAACTAAGTAATAATTCAGTTTTCCATCTTTGGAAAAATTTGAAGGAGACTAGGAGTCCAGTAGTATCAGCCCTTAAAAAAATAGAACTATCTGAGAAGAGACTAAAAGGTAGGGGATTGGTTCAGTTAGTAGGGTGCTTGTCTTGCAAGCAGAAGGACCTGAGTTTGAGCCCCAGACCCCATGTAAAAAAGGTTGAAGACAGCAGATGAGTGACATCAGACTAGCTTACAAGTAGGCAGATGTCAGCAGCCATGCTAGCTTACAGGTAGACCAGATGTCAGTGTCCATGCTAGCTTACAGGTAGACCAGATGTCAGCAGCCATGCTAGCTTACAGGTAGGCCCGATTTTTTTTTAAAAAAATTTTTTAAAAAATTTTTTGTTAAAAAAAATGTTATTGGGGAAAAGGTTTGGGAGGGTTATTTGTAGGGGGGTTTTTTGAAAAAAAAATGGGTTTGGGGTTAAAAAGGTTAAAAAAAGGGGAATTGATGTAAAGTAGGGGTTTAGAGATGTAGTTTTGGAAGATGGGTAGGTTAAAGGGGGAAAAGATGAGAGTGTGTTTGGAAAAATTTGAGGGGTTTTTTTATGGGAAGTGAGGGAAAATTTGGAATGAAAATGTTGTTTTTGTTATGATATGTTTTTTAATAAAAAAAAGGGGGGTAAAAAGGGGAGAGGGGTTGAAAAGTTTTTGGGTTTTTTTTTTTGGGGGGGGGGTTTAAATTTTGTTTTAGGGGTTTTAAAAGAATTTGAAAGGGGGAATTTTTTTGTTGAAAAGGGGTTTGTTTTAAAATTATAAAAAATAGTTTTTTTTTGGTTTTTGGAGGGGGGGAAAATTTAATGGGGAAAAGGTGGATGTGGAGATTAAAAAAATAATTAGGGAATTATTTAAGGTTTTAAAATGGGAAAAATTTTGGGGGAGGATAAGAAATTTTTGGAAATTAATTTTTGGGGTTTGAGTTTTTTTTTTTTTTAAATTTTTATGTAAAAAAAATAGGTTTTGGTTTAAAAAAATTTTTAAAAAAATGGTTGAATATTGGGGTAGGGTGGAAAGGTTTTTTTGGTTTTAAAAATTTTTAGTGTTTTTTGGGGGGATTAAAAAGGGGGGGGGGGGAGAAGAGGAAAAAGGGAGTGAATAAAAAAGGGGAAAAAGGGGGAAAATTTTTAAAAAAAAGGGTTTTTTTTTTTTTTTTTTTTTTTTTTTTTTATTTTTTTTAAAAAAATTTTTTTTTTTTCTCTCCTCTCCTTTTTTTTTTTTTTCTTTTTTCTTTCTTTTTTGGAATTTCTTTTGTAGCCGGGGTTTCCTGAAGGGGGGGCCCCAAAACTCACGAAATCCACCTGCTTCTGCTCCCTGGGGGGGGATTAAAGTTGTCCCATTTCCCCCTTTTTTTTTTTAGATAGGCCTTCTTTTTGTACTCTGGCTGTTCTGGGAAATCAATACATAGACCAGGCTGGCCCCTGAAACTCAGAAAATTCCTTTTGGGCCCCTGCCCCTTTTAGTGTATTTTAAAAACATGGGCTGCCACAAACCCCAAACCCCAATAAAACCTCGGGAGACAAATGGGGCAAGAAAACATCATTTACTGGGGGGTCAAAATAGACGAAACTAAGAAGTTGTGAGGCCCAAAAAGCTGGGTTCCTGAATGTGCTTTTCTCCATGACTGAGCTTCAGACTTCTCCTTCCCCCCTGTGGATGTTTTTTTTAACTGTGGGGAAAAAATGTTACCTCTGCCGAAGGGGGTTCCCTTTGGTTTTCAAGGAACAATGTTTTCATTTGGGGTGTTTTGTTTATCTCTTTTCTCCAGAAATTTGAGACCCCGTTTTTTACCCGAGAAGAGCCTTGAAACGTGAGACAAATATACTGGGGGGAAATGGGGAGATGTCCTCTGCGTCCAGAGCCCGGGTTTCTGTGAGCTCGCTTTGCCATGGGGCCCCCCCCCCCCCCACTGCCTTTTTCCCCCCGGGAACCCTTTGGGAAACCTTTTTGACATATAATCAGGAGGCTAAAGAGACCGGGAGGGGGAGAATCCAATGTCCAAAAGTGAAAACATGAATAGAATCCGTCCTCCAGTCTGGGGAGAGACTGATAACAGAATTAGAACTTTAGCCTTGTGGGTAGGGAGAGGACACCCAGCACCTCCATAAAAACCTTGATGGTCAGAGGTCAACATCTGTGTCTTCCACAAATCATTGTTTACTTTGTTTATTTTTAAAAATTAAATTTATTTATCTTAGGTATGTTTGCCATGTATGTAGGTAACACGGGCAGGCATGCATGCCATGGCACATGTATGGAAGTCAGGGGGAAAATTTGTAGGAGTGATTCTTTACACCATGTGAGTGCCAAGGAACAAACTCAGGTCATCAGCTTGGAGACAAGCACCCTTACCCCATGAGCCATTTTGCTGGCTCTGACTTAGTTTTTGAGACAGGACCTTTCCCTGGAGCTGACTTACTCAGCAAGACTAGCTGACCATCAAGGTTTTATGTAGATGCTGGGTGTCCCTCTGCTTACCTATAAGGCTAAAGCTCTAATTGTTTACAGTCCTACCCTGGACTGGAGGATGGCTTCTATTCCAGTCTTCATTTTCTGGAAGTCAGATTCTCTCTCTGCAGGTCTCACAGCCTCCTGGACCCAAAGGCTCCAGACTGCTGGGTGAGAGGCAGGAGGGAAGGGGTGAATAGGAACAGCTAACACAGGCCTCCCTTCCCATTAGAGTTCTCTGGGTCAGTCAGCACAGCCCTGGCCCCTCCCTGGGGCTCACATAAGCCTGTAGAGACATATCTCAGCTCTGGCTCCTTGGAAACATGACATTCCATCAATAGGGGTTAGGGGTACAGTGGTGAAGAAAGCAGACGCCCTTCTCTCCAACAGAAACAGAAAGGCCCAGGCTCCTAGAGTATGCAATCACAACCACTATTCAAGTCTCTTCCTTTCCCACGACACACCTCTCTCTTTGATGGATGAGAGTTGTTCTCTCAGCAGCTTTAGAAAGGGTAAGTGGCTGTCAGGAGGCCTTCAGTCTCTGCAGGGAGGTTCCTCTTTGCTTGTCTTACTCATTAGGAACGTTCTAGATGAGTTCTAGACGACCAAGGAAAGGGGGCTCTTCCTCTCCTTTCTCTCTCTGTCTCTCTTCTCTCTTTCTGTCTCTGTCTGTGTCTCTCTGTCTCTGTATTTATCTCTTTCTGTATCTCTCTGTGTCTCTCTCCCCCTCTCTCTCTCAATGTGTGTTATGGTATATGTGGGCGGGCAACACAACACAGTGCTCTTGCACAGGTTATTGGACAACTTGGGTGTCAGGGTTTGAAGCAGGCTCTCTTATTTGGCACTGCACAGGCCAAGCTAGCTGGCCTCTTTCTTCCTCCCATTTTTCTGCCCAGGCTCTCACACCATGATGGTGAGAAAGCTACCTCAAGTCAGGGTAGGTGCTGTAACCTCAGCTCTGCTGCCGTAAACTCAGGAGCAGAGGACCACAGAGGAGGAAGTCGTGCCTGGAGGAAGATTAGAGAAACAGGGTGGACTGGTGGCAGTGAGCTTTGGGATCAGGCCTCAAACCCAGGGACCTGTTATGAGTGGGATATCTCCTTCCTCCCAGGAGGAGTTGGAATAACTCAGAGTGAGCATTCTGACTTTTGGCCCCTTTATATGAAACTGTATGTGGAGGAACCAGGTAAGCATGGCCTCCAGACTCTGGCCCTGGAGTCTCTGTAGCCTCATGCACTATGAATTGGGCTGGAGAGTCATGCTACATGAGAACATAAGCCATCATCCAGTTGGCAAGGCACTGGGGAGGAACCATTTGCCAGGGACCCAAAGGTCTGGGAAACTCCCAGTCTAGCCCCTGAGGATGTAATGTATTAAAGGCTAAATCTCACCAGTGTCCTATGTTTTCAGTCCCCCTCCCCATCCCTGTTCACACAGAAGAGAGTTTCAGCCAACTGTAACAAAGTGCTGGGGACACAGAGGTGTGGGGGAGACATGCTCACAGTAGTGAGGGAGTCTGAGGGCATCCAGGCTTTCCCTTGGAATGTGACAAAAAGGAAGGTTAAGGGTGAGACACATAAGGACAGGGACAGATGATGTGACAGAGCCTGCCACAGGGATAGCAGTGGGCATGGGAAAGAAGAAATCTGAATAAGGAGGCATGTTCTGTTTGTTTATTACAGTGTTTATTTTTATTTTATTTGTATGAGTGTTTTGCCTGAATGTACATCTCTGCACCACATGCATGCAATGCACACAGGGGCCAGAAGAGGGCGCCAGATCTCCTGGACTTGTTGTTTCAGATGACTGTGAGCTGCTATGTGGGTGCTGGGAACGGAACCTGGGTCCTCTGCAAGAGCAGCCAGTGGTCTAACCACTAAGCCATCTCTCCACCCTCCTATTTAATTACTTAAAGATTTCTTACACGTATATATAATATGTTGGGCATATTCCTCCCTCCTCTTTTTCTTCCTTTTCTAGCTTCTTCTATATTAGTACCCTCTGTTTCCCTAGACAATTTCATATCTGCTTTCATTTACTATGTACATACATGATTTGATATGTGGTTAAATGAGATGCAGGAACCACCTATAAGAGAAAACACGTCTATGTTCTGGAGACTAACTCAACTCTCCTAGTTGCCTTCCCACAAATGATACAATGTTGCTGTCCTTTATGGTTGAAAAAGATTCCTGGGTGGATACATGACATTTTTTTTCTTATTCATTCCTCGTTGTCAGTTATCTGGGTAGGCTCCATGGCTTAGCCATTGTGAAGCATGCTGTAGGAAACATGGATGTGCAGGTGTGTCTCTGTGACGTGTTAACTTGGAACACTCTGAGTAAATCCTCAGGAGTGGCATACCTGGTCATATGTGGACCTAAAGAAGTGGAAACTTCTGATTCTTTGGAAAGTCAGTTATATCAAATGATGTTTTGCTGGGCACACAGGTGAAAGGATGTTTTGCTAAAGCAGACATGTGAAAGAATGCATCATGTATAGAAGGAATATAAATACGACCCCACAGACAGTGAGAACTCAAGCATTGATTCACTTTGCTTCTCCTGGCTATTCTTCACTGACGGGCATGCATGTATGTATCGGATCGCCTTACATTGCATTGCTGAGCTCTGCTTGTGGTGGCACTATATATGTAGAAACTTGCCAAAGAACTTCTCATGAGGTTCCTGTGGCTTCTTGTAGCTTCCACAGGCTGGTTGCTGAGCCTTGTGGTTTCTTCTGGATTGAACTGCCCTTGATGGTTCATGTGTGGTGACTGCCAAGTGGATTCATCTGCAGCGTTTGCTACTGAACTGAACTGCTAATATTCTGACAATGAAAACTGGACCGTTTGTAAACAGGTCTACTTCCCCTGCCCGTGTCCTAATGACATTTTATCTTCCATTACTTTTGGTGGGCTAGAGGCGAGCTTGAATGTTTGTTAAAGTAGGTTGGAAAAAATATTATACCTATAGGCCTATGTCTTGGTTTTTGAGAAACCTCCACACTGACTTCTATAGTGACTCGATGGTTTCACATTCCCACCAGCAATGTATAACCCCCTTTTGTGGGAAAAGATATTCTGAATGTGAACAGATAGTCCCTCAGACACTTTAGGGTCGTTGAGGACTTTAGTCAGTTGGACAGAAGCTGGCCATATTGTAGCATCAGACACAGGAGCCCTGGGGGGTGGAGCATGCTAAGTAGCTTGGGGGGACTTGGGGGTGACATCCAGTGGACAGCTAACACTAGGACATCTGGAGACAGCAGAAGGGTCAGGCTGTGGCGTGTACACAGACTATCTGTACAGAGTAGCCCTGGTCAGGGTAGGCTGCAAATAGGTATACTTTCTGGGTGGAGAGGCTCAAGCAGTGGTTCAGGAGAAACACACCAGGACAACACAGAAGCACACTCAGAGGTCAAGCAGAAACAGGTACAGCCCTGCTCCTGTGTTACTGGTGGTGATTTTTCGGCATAGGCTTGGTTTTTAAGGAGTTTTTATGAACACAAGAAATGCAGTGGAAACCAAAAACCCTCTTCACATAGTAGAAAGGGACTGAGCATTGAAGACCTCTTTCCCTTCCCTGCAGCCCCCATCTCTGCCAAGAGATCAGTCACATCCCTTGTGTGAACAACGGAAGCCAGGAGTGAGGCTGAGGGTGTTTGGGCTCAATATGCCATGGAGTCCTCTGGGAGCAATTGTCTTCATTTAGAGGAGGGCAGGCAGGATGTGTCAGGGCTCGGAGGGAATGAGGTAGTCACCAGGCACAGTTCTGGTACCTTTGGAAGGTATGAGTGTGTGTTCTGCACAGTGAGTAATGGTGCAGGGCCATCCTGTCAAAGCTTTTCCCCCTCGAGTTTCAGTTTCTATGGTGGTCATTCAGTGAAGAAGAACAAAAGGCCTTTGATGCCATCTTGACACAATGGCTGACTGTTGTCAACACAGGCTGCTCTCACTGTCTCAGGAAGGTGGCGCTGTTTCCCAGCCTCATTCCAGTTTTTATTATTTTTGTTATTGTTGTTGTGGTTGTGGTTATTATTATTATTGTTCTTGTTTTTGTTATATTTTTTTGTTGTGGTTCTTTTGAGACAGAGTCTCAGGTAGCCCAGGCTAGCTTTACTATGTAGCCAAGGATAGCCTTAAATTTTCAATGTTCTTGCCCTCACCTCCTCCTGAGTCCTGGCATTAGAGGTATGGGCCACTGTATCGGTTTATGCAGTGGTGGGGGATGGAACCCAGGGCTTCTAGCATGCTAGGCAAACACTCTACCGACCAAGTCTCCCGCTCTGTCCCTGGCTCTGCTTCTTTCTTCTTGTGTATACCATCCAAGAACCTGACTCCAGTCACATCTGGGCCTTGTGAGTTTGTCTGCTGAGAAGCATGGATGGCAATACTTGGGACGTAGGACAAGGTCCATCTTTTGGGTGTTCGTAACTGGGTCAGAGCAGCAGAAGTGTTTTTTTTTTTTTTTTTTTTTTTTTTTGCGTAAAACCACGTAGTAAATGTTTTCTGATTTGCAGATCATATGTCCGGTCCGGTCCCAACTGTTCAGTGTGTTCTCTGCGTGGTTACAGAGCCACGGTGAATGGCATGGCTGTATTCCAGTGAAACTTTGTGTACAAAAACAGATGCTGGCTGGCTGATTTGGCCTATTTTTTTCACTGGCTAGATTTTTCCTGAGCTGCCGCAGGGCAGGGGTGCATTCTTGGTCATTTTGGTCTGTCTAGGCATGGTGTGACTTACAGTGAGCCTTGGCAGCAGGTGCCAAGTGATCTTCTAGCTGTGGACATCTCTCAACCTGAGCTACATGTGGATCAGGAGGGCTTAGAGGATGCCAGCATCTTTCCCAACCCTGACACGCAGCAAGGAAGAGGAGGGAGGAGAGGGGGGGGAGGAGGAGGGAGAGGGAGGAGGAGGAGGGAGGAGGGAGGAAGGAGCAGGGAGAGGAGGGAGGAGGGGAGAGGAGGGAGGAGGAAAGGAGGGAGGAGAGAGGGGGGGAGGAGAGGAGGGAGGAGGGAGAGGAGGGAGGAGAGGGGGGAGAGAGGGAGGAGGAGGGAGAGGAGAGGGAGGAGGGAAAGGAGGGAGGGGCAACAAGGGGGGGAGGGGGGAAGGAGGGAGGAGAGGGGTGAGGGAGAGGGGAGGAGGGGAGAGGGGAGAGAGGGGAGAGGGAGAGGGAGAAGAGACGAGGAGGGTGAGGATGAGGCTCGGTGGGGACCCTTGAGGAGTGCAGTTAGACAAATGAATAAGAACATTCCGGTGGTTTGCTGAGTGGACATAGAAGCCAACTATGGTGGGTGCTTGAGTTGGATACGGGCAATGTGTCCACACGAGTTCACACTTTAGAAGTCTGTTCTTCAATGGAGACAACCACTACCCACTCCCTCCGACTCCACCTCTTCCAAACCCTCCCACACCCTAGACTCCTCACTGCCCACACCTGTAGACCTGACCTAATGGGGTTGAGTTGTCAGTGGTGGGCTTGCCTGAGGGAGGATTAAGAGTTTTCTGAAACCCCCCTTTGGGGTTTTTGAGAGACGGTGCTTCCCCCATTTCTTTCTGACGTTCTGTCCTTCCACGTGATTTTCCCTGATGTCATTCTGTGGGTCTTACAGCTCAGGGGCCTCTTTTCCAAGCTGACGCTATGCTCTTGAACAACAGTGAGTGAAATAAACATTTTAAAAATAAAACACCCACTGTAATTGTCGGGTTTTCTAGAGTCACGAACTTATGGTAATTTCTATCACAAGGGAATTTGGGTGTGATTACAGTCTAAGTCCAACTCACCAACAATGGTCAGCACAGCTGTGAATGGAAGTCCAAGGATCTAGCAGTTGTCATCCACCGGCAAAACAAAGAGAGCACCCGTCTTTTCCTTCTTCAATTCTTAGGGTCTCAGCAGAAAGATGTGGCCAATTAAAGGTGGGTACCATAAAACCGAGGGGACTTGCCCTTATCGGGATAAAGTGGTAACCTTGCCCAGGCCTAAGCTTTTCTTAGCCACATCTCAAGACTGAAATCTGAGCCTTTCCCAAATTTTCGATTGTAGTTCATTACAGATATAGCAAGTCAAAACCCCGAAATAGCCACCACACCGGGACTGGTTTTTTGTTTTAACATAGAAAATTGATTCATACAAAGGAACTAGAAAATGAACCATCTGGGTAAGCTACCTTAGGCTGGCAAATGTACAGGTAGGCAGGAAAGCAAAGAACACTAAAGGTTTTGACTCGAAGGTCACTTGCAACAAAGGGACAGAACCCGTCTCTGGACAGAGGAAGGACTTCCAACAGGGAAAGGGCTTTGTGGACGGGGACTGGGAGCAGGTCTCAGCAGTGACCTTCCCGAGCCTCCTCTCTCTCAAGCAGTAACACTATTTCTGGTGTCCAACCACCATGCACTTTCGGGGTGGGGGCATTGATCCCCAAAGGGAGTCATTGATCTGTCACAAATAAATCTTGTCTCTAGAAGTTAAACGGGACAGCTTCAGAATACCCACTACGACTCCTGCCTTGTCTCTCTCTTCCCTCTACCAAGCTCACTTCATCTTGGCGTGATGGTGTCAACCAGTCCCCAATATATAATGGGGCTTACACAAATCCATGGACAAATGTCTGGTAAATGAGCTGCTCAGGAGACTATTCTATTTCTGAATAAATTGTGGAATGGGGAGGGGTCAGAGGTATATCCTGGGACTACAGTAGCTCTGGAAACACTGGAGAGGACCTTGGCTATTTGTGAGCTGTGTTTGCATGGTCAGCCCAAGGATGGCATGGCTCCCAGCACATGGCGTTCTGGCCTCTGTGTATTGCCTGGGGGCAAGAGACAGATGTAGTAACAGCTCTCTCTGGTGATCTCAGCTCTGGGGACACAGGTCAAATTTGGAAACCATTCTGCAAACACACATAGGCCCTAGTGAATGTCTGTTTCTAGGACAGAGGTTGTAACACATGTGTACTGTTTTGATGGAGTTTATCGTCAGAGGCTTGGCAAGTGGATGTAGGGATAACATAGCGGCAAAACAAAGCGAAAACAAAATCAAGATAGTTTCTTATTTGGGGGACAGAGAGCTAAGCTAATAAAGATTCCAAGCTAAAGGGGAGTAACTAGAGGGGACAGTGTGAGACCGTTTTGGCTGAAAGTGCAGCTCTGTTTGCTCAAACGCGTTTTACTGAGGAAGCCACCAGCCACAACAGTGCTGAGTGGCCATCAGTACAGAACTGCTCCCCAGACCTCCCCTCATCTACCCACCCATGTTTGCCAAGTACCAACTTTGGGCTGTTATTGGCAGCCCACCACAGTCCTGTGAACCTACATCTGGTGCAGGTTTGTATGTACTCAGCTCACTTTGCCTACCACCTAAAGAAAAGTGTCTCTAGCTACTCATCACTATCTTCCAGAGGTAACACAAGGATAGTTCCCCATTCTCTCCCTGCCTTGGACCATGGCCTCCGAGAGGATTCTGGTTCATTTGTCCTTGAGGAGTGAGTAGTCCAGCCAATGTGTTTGTGACCTGCGACTTGGTCGTTACACTCTGGCTTCTATAGATCTGACAGGGAATGGTCAGGCATAAGGATTTAAAAGGAAAGAGCCCCAGAGATGTATGTGTGCATCTAGGGGCATGTGAGTGCCAATTGGGGTTCTGGCCAGGTTCCTGGGAACTTTGAGTGCCACACACACATGGTTTGACTGAAGGACAGAGGACAGAAGGGGCGGGGTGTTGGGGGTAGAACATAAAGTTCATTCCTTTTTGCTTCCAGGAATATGAGGGTCAATGTGTAAAAGACAAAAGTCATCCCTGCCAGCGAGCCTCACCGATTGCACAACTTCTACAATCCAACTTTGGAGTTGGCACTTGAATGAGAATGTCCCAACTTAGTGGCAGTGGATTCAGGAACTCGGGGAGATGACGACATTTGTTCAGAGGTTGAGGTCCTCTGTGCCAGGTCACTTCTCCTGGCTCTGCAGCCTGTCACAACCTAATAATAGCAGTGGGACATTTTGGGACTTTGTAGTGGCTGTGTTTAGCCATCACATCGGTGTGGGCTGTCATGACATGGAGGACAAATGACGAGGATCAGTCAGGTTCTCCCTGTGAGCGTCTGCCAGCTACTGCATGTACAGTCAACCCAGCTTTTGACTTAATCTTCACCGCAGCCTGAAGAGACAATGTTTTGGTTAGACCTTGGGCCAGAAGGAAAGTTGATGTCTGTGTATATTGGTGAAGTTTAATGGCGCAGGAGAGTCTGCTGTAATCTTTGATGTGTGTTGTCTTAGATTAGTTCAGCATCCACAGGACTGGAAATAAGGCCGAATGTAGACCTCAGGGACCCATCCTGACCTCTGTGGGTGCAGAGGTGACATATGTGCGTATCTTAATAGCAGAAAGGAGTCATTAATCTGCCACAAATAAATCTTGTCTCTAGAGGTTAAACGGGACAGCTTAGAATACCCACTAGGACTCGTGCCTTGTCTCTTCCCTCTACCAAGCTCACTTCATCTTGATGTGATGGTGTCAACCAGTCCCCAGTATGTAATGGGGCTTACACAAATCCATGGACGAATGTCTGGTAAATGAGCTGCTCGGGAGACTATTCTATTTCTGAATAAATTGTGGAATGGGGAGGGGTCAGAGGTATATCCTGGGACTACAGTAGCTCTGGACACACTGGAGAGGACCTTGGCTGTTTGTACACTATGTTTGCATAGTCAGTCATACAAAGGACGGTGAAGGCTGAGCATCAAAGATCGAAAGGACCAAGAAATCATCTTGCAGTAGGACAGGGGGGACCTGGGTCTGCCCCTAGTGTAAGGAGACAAAAGAAAGGGTTCCCCCAGGCAGGAGCAGCTGGGGATCAAGTAGGGGCATAGAAGGCACCCAGTAGGAAAGGCCCTGGAGCTCCCTTGGCCATGATGTCATGGTAGAAAGCCACCAGCCCACAGATGAGGCATCTGCCATCTGCCAACAGGGTGACGCCTGCCTGAAAGGTTGAGGGTATTGGTGACAGAACTCGCCCTTTGCCTTTTACATGAGGTCCCAGGTAAATATGTCTTGCTTGGGACAGGTAGAATGTGAGGATGAGTGAAATAGTGCAGTTAAGTCATGGGTGAGGACTTCAGAACACGGAAAAGCAGGGAGTCTAATGGTCCCAGCAGGCCTGAAGGCCACTGGAAACAGGTGGGAACCAGGGTAACCAGGCAGGAAATGCCCTCGTCTCTCAGGTTTCTTGAGAAGGAAAGTCAGGCTGTTCTGAAGGGGAACTTAGAGACCAAGGACCGGATGTGAGCGGGGGACCAGGAGGACGGGGGAACAATGGCCATTCTTCCACCACAAGCTGACCTTCCCCGAAACAGGAAGGGCCTGCCAGGAGGGGAGGGTCAGGCTGAGGGACAGGAAGGAAGGGGCCTGAGGAAAGCCAAAGGCCTGTGTACTGTGTTTGGAATTCACAGGCCCCCACCGTCTGCAGGTCCCAAAACAGCAGCAAACTCAGTTCACACCATAGGGTGTGACTTTCCCAGGGTCTGCTGCCTTTGCCTCTTCCCTCTCTGGGCCTCCTCGGGACCCTTATGTGAGGCCTTGCTAAGTTTCCCAGGACCCGGTCTAGCACGCTGAATGAGTGTTTGTTACAGGTCCCTGACACCTACGATCTTCACACATGGGGAGGAGTTTCCAGAAAAAACAAAGGAAGGTGGCCAAAGTAACCAAGGCGCACAGCCTCCTCCTCTTTAGAAAAGGCGCCTATCTCTAAAACAATCGAGGCCGCCCATTAAACAACACTTGTTCAGGACAGAGGAAGGGCAGCATGCCGGATTGCTGCTCTTTCCAAAGAAAACACTCCCAGTTGTCGGGCAGGCAACAATGAACAAAAAAAAAAAAACCTGAATGGCCTTCACATGAGAGGGTGGGGAGCCTGGACCAGGCCCTCAAGGGTTCTTGGGTGACGATGCAGGGCTCCCAGGACAGGAGCCACATCCAGCACACACGGGTCCTCACCCAACAAGGACACAGTGACCAGGTGCTCCCTGGGAAGCCACAGAGAGGCCTTTGCAAGGAATAGCACCAGCCAGTGTTGTGCCTCTTGGACCTCTAGTCTGAGACGATAAGTCCCTCATGCTGTTTAAGCTACCTAGCTTCTGATGTATTTGTCGTAGCCTTCTTAGTTAGACTAGCATATTATCCATCAGGTCTGAAGGATGAAGGAGTCCGAAATACCACGTGCTCTCATGCGTGGATGCCGAGAAGTTGGTCTCAAGAAGTTGGAAATAGAGAGTAGAATGGTTGTTTATTATGGGCTGGGGGAAGGAGAAGGTAGTTAACCTGATTCTGGAGCAATCAGTGGGGAAATCTCTTCTAATGTTTTGTAGCATGATAGGGTCACTATGGTTGAAAACAACGTATTAGGTATTGTAAGATAGTTTAAAAAGGGAAAGGTTTTCAAGGGTTCTAGTATCATTTCAGAAATGATAAATGTTTTATGTGATACTAGGCTGGTTGCCCCAGTGTAATTTTTATACCATGAACACAGGTACGACAACACGTTATATCTCGTTAATATATACAGTTAGTATTGTCAACTCAACAAATATTAAAATGGAGGGGGGAGGGAAATGAAGTCTCTGGGGCCAGAAAGCCCTAAAGGTCTCAGATGCATTGCCTGTTCCAGGTGACAGATGGTGGCTGTTCCCTCAAGACCACACCGAATATCCCCATAGCTTGCTGATCCTTTAGACTTCTTGTACCAATTTTCAGGGTTGCATGTAGAATCGAGGAGCCTGAGTCCTCCCCTGCCTCATGTCTTCTCCCAGGATCCCCTCACTGCAGGTTAAAGCCAGTGTTAACCCGTCATCACAAATGGAATCCTATCTGCCTGCAAGTGAACCTGCAGATCCAACCAGTTAAGCAGGGGCCGCAGAATGTTTGCAGCGAAGGGAAGTAGAAACGGACGTTCTGCGCGGTTCCTGGAAGGCACTGGGGCTTTTCATGGAGGAAGTGACTGTTCTGTAGACAAGAGGCCAAATCAGCGAGCTGCTTGTCACCTCAGTCTGAGGAACCTATGGGGCTCTGTCCCCTCTCTTTGGGGATAACCAACCCTGGCCACTTCCCTAAGTGATTCACCTTCTTGAGGGCTCTCAGGAGCCCACATCAACCCAAGCTGCAACTCCTTGCCTTCTAATTCTTCCAAAGTTTTGTACTTCTTCCTTTTCTCCCTGTATCTTTCTTGAGACTGTGTCTTATGCAGCCTAGGGTGGCCTTGAACTGCTCATGCCCCTGACTTTACTCCCTGGTGCTGGGACATTCTTGCCTCGGGTTTATGAAGTGGGGAGATTGAAGCCAGAGCTTTGTGCATGCTAAGCAAGCAACTCCTTGAACAACTGAGACACGCTCGCTACCTTCTTATCTTTTCTTTCCTTTTTTTTGGAAAAAAGTGTATCTCAGAGAAGTCCCAAGAATAATAAAGGGTGTGCACATGTCCCGTCTGTTGTGACGGATAAATGACATTGTCCTTCCTCTCTCTGGTGTGGATGTGACTTATAATTTTGGCTGAATAGGGAAAGGCTAGGTGGGAACACCGTAGCATCCTGAGAAGCTTTGGTAATCGCGTCTAATAGGAGGCCCATGGACACATCTGGCCAGATGTCCCAGGGTCAACTTTTATGTTTATTTCATCAGTTTCTTTAGTTTATTTTTAAATCTAGAATGATCTATATCCTGTCTCGAAATTTCCCAGTATGGATTTCAAGAGTTGTTAGGATCTTGAAGGAGAGAGAGAGACAATATTCTTGGATCCAAAGCAGCAAGGGATCGTGGATGTGATGCAAAGGGCTCGTGGGGTATCTGCAGCCCAATTTCAGAAGCTCGTGCTGGAGCACGAGAACATATTGTTTATTTGGGCCTCATACAAAGGTTTCTGGGGAAGAAGGCTATGCAAGGTTAAGGCCATGTCCACTTGTAAGGCTGGAGTATCGGCTGGTCAGTAGAACAGCCACTGGGTGAGCATAAAAGGACAGAGTGGTACCCACAGGGCACAGTGGTTATGCCTGTCCCTCTCATCATCAGGGGGAGACACTGGCAGCCTCCACCACATAGGAGCCCTGTACTTGGAGAAGCTGAGGGAGGAGATCTAGAGAGGAGACTCTGGGTCCAGCTCCTGCCCACAACCAGGAGGTGATGAGGCAGACAATAGCAGCAGGTGATCCATGGAGAGCCCTTCCTGCCAGTGGCTTCAATCCACCTCCTCAGCCTCCTGTACTTCTCTCCAGCTAATCTTAGAGAATTTGTGTAAACATGTCTGCCTTCCTATGCAAGAAAATCTGATAGGCGGGTGCACTTGTAAGCTTCCCATTGGGAACTGGCTGACACTCACATAGACGTGCACCAGCCTATCTCTACATACTGTGCTTCCGTAGCTCTCCACACAGACCCACCCCCTCGTGTCTGCCTCTGCCTGTCCTGCTTCTCCCTGTGGGTCTGAAGGATGAGCTCGTGTGAGAAGGCTCAAGGTGGTGAGGATGCATGAAGGACCTGTGGCTACATTTCAAGTTTCCTCTTCGTCCTTCCTACTTCCTCTGCCTGAGCTGTGGGCACCATGTGGATGAGGCTACTTGAAGTGAGGGCAGTGCAGGACATAGGAAGCTCATTTATGGATGCTTCTCAGCGCCTCCCACTCAGGACAGAGTTAGAGAAAGGAGTTGAATATCCATTCACCTTGGCTTCCCTAGAGAACCATTTGGCCGCCATGATGACATGGACTTAAGGCTTTGTCTTTGACGTCTGTGTAGATGAACTCTGGTGACTTAGAGTCCAGCCATCTTCAAGGTAACTCTGTCTTGGGTCAGAGCTATTGTAATTAGGGTGACAGGTCATGTCCAAGGTAAGACACCCCAACATAGTAAAAATATAGCATGGGAGATTTACACGTCCCTCATAGAGCCCAGAAGGGGATGATTCAGTCTTCCAGAGCTCCAAGTCTCCTTCAGATATACTGGTCCCCATCCATAGGAGAGGTCTCTTCCTAGTGGCCTGAGATGGTAGCATCCATAGTTCAGGCAACAGAAGGACTGTGGAGCCATTGGACTGCCTTGATGCATCTCTACTACCTAGAACCTTCTACATGGGTTTGAAGGAGGACAAGGATGCCAGCTCCATTTTGCTTGGCCATGTGTCTAGATGAACACAATGCTACAGTGGAGAACAGTGGAAACAGTGGATAGGCTGTGTCAGGCGCCTGTAGTCTTCGCCATCGCTATGACTTGGGTAACAGGACAGGGAGGCTTTGTGTTCTCTTCACTCCCCCCCTATATTTTTGTTGCTTTTCTCATCCCTGTGACCAATATATCTGACAGGAAAACTTAAGGAAGGAAAGATTGATGATTGATTGATTGATGTGTGATCATTATTTCAGAAGAGTCACAGTTCCTGGTTATTGATCCGTGACGACTTGAACAGAACATCAAGGCAATGGGAGCATGTGGTAGAGAAGAGCTGTTTGTCAGGAATGAGAGCAGAGAGAAGCAGACAGCAGACAGACAGACACACCACACACACCAGACAGCACCACACACACACACACAGAGACAGAAACAAAACCCAAACAGAAAAAAGACCCCCCACTCGAAAAGGGGAAAAACAGGGCACCCCCCACCCGAACAGGACCCCCACCCCCACCCAAAACAGAAAACCCCAAAACAGGCAAAGCAAACGAAAAAGAGAGCAAACTATTGCTTTTTAAAACCCCCAAAAACCCAAATTCCTTTTGGGGGGGGGGACCCCTAAGTTTCCAGCACCTTTTCCCAAAAGGCAATTTCAAACTGGGGAGCAGGAATTAAACCCCCAATCTGGGGCCTCCTTAAACAAACCCTAACGGGGCTCCTTCTGTGGGCCCCCGGGAGACCACACCCTTTTCCCCCACCCAAAAAAGGGTTGGTCCCCCTGGGAGGGTCTCTACAGAGGGGGGGAGAGGACTGGTTTTTTTAAAAAGGGCCTGAGGCTGTCCTTTCCCCCTAAAACAACATTAATTTAAAAGGGGAAAAATCCTTGGAAAAAGAGGGGTAAAATGGGGGAAAAAACCCAAAAAAACCCAAAAAAAACCCAAAAAATTCCCAAAATTTTTTTTAAAAAAAATGGCAAAGGGTTTAATCTTTCTCATTTGGGGCCAAAGGCGGGACTTTGGGCCGGGGGGAAAAAATCGTTTTTTTCCGCAAAAAAAGGGGGGTCCATTTTCCCGCCCCGGGGTTTCTGGTAAAGTGATTGAAAAAAACATCTTTTTGGTGGGGAAATTTTAAATTTCCTTTCAAGGGTTGAAAAATTTCCCGGGGAGGCTAAAGGCCCCCGGGAAAGGTTCCCCCAGAAGGGTTTTTTCCCCAAAAACTTGGGGGGGAAATTTCTTTTGTTTTTTAAAAGGGCCAGGTGACATAAACGCCCGTTTATTTGGGGCCAAACTAAAGGACAGGAGGCCCCCTTTTTTTGAGCCGGAGGTTTTTTAAAAAAATTTTTCCCTTGGTATCCTTCCGTCTTTTCCCTTCTTCCCCCTTGGTTTTTCCGCCCCGGGAAAATGCCACAGGTTTTAAAATTTGTATCACCCCCCCTTTAAAAAAGGGAAAAAAAACTTTTTTGGTTTTTTTTTAATCAAATTATCTTGGG